>JARYHS010010326.1:0-15725 GCA_031002005.1 Vandiemenella viatica
GACGCGCCGTTCTATTTGTTGTTGGTGTACTGTCTGATGGCTTTTCCTGTTAGTTGTTTGTCCTCTAAGTCAGTCTCTGGCTCTCTTGAAGGCCGGCAGCCCTTATAACTGGCCACGTGTCTACTCCACAGTTGGATCATTTGGCGGAGTCTCATCCCTTCGGTGAAGTGCATTTGTAGAACCATGTTGGCCTGCGTACTGGACACGGACTGAACGCATTTTACAATTCTTGGACACGCGTCCGAAATGATGGCGGTTGTAACATTGCACAGGTCTGGGCATTGACCAAAGTTTCTTAACCTTCACTTTGAGGTGGCAGATTCTCTCCACCCCAAGATTGCTCTGTTTCCTGGCAGTCCGCAAGGATCACCAAGAATAGGGGCATTATATGTTACTGCCAGGACGGTGAAGTTGGGCTACAGTAAAGCCCATCTCTGGACAGTTCTTCTTTCAGTTCTTCAGTGGGAAATGTTCTTGGGATTCCCCTGAAGACTACTTTCAGTAGTGGAACGCTCCAATAGGAAAGGTGTAATATGGGATGCTACTGTCCTTCAGCATCCCTATAGCGGCTGTCGTGAAAGTGAACTTGAGCTTATCACCACCGGCAGTTTTGGCAGCGAAGGACTCTTGACTACAGCTTCAACCACGTCGTGGAGCGTCTTATTGTTGCGCTCAAGTTGCACCACAATAGGGTGGATTGTGCAGATCTCTGTATTGATGGCGCTGGTTCAGTTTTGGACTGCTGGTGTTGAAACTGGTTTCTAGTTTCCACACTATTAGTCCAGCGCTGGTGGAGGTTTAAAAATGTGCCTAGGAACATGAAGTCCTCCACATCCGATTGCTGGTGGTGGTGGATAAATCCTCTTCGTCTCTCACAACAGTTGAGCTTCAGAACTACATGGCGTCGCGTGCCATGCCTGGATTTCTAGCAATATCGGCGGAGGTGAGGCAATATTGAGTCAACTGTGGCATTAGTGGGTCCATCAGCAGTAATTGCGTATATAAAGAGGCCACAAGACAGTAGTTGGTCGAACTTGTCGGTCGGCGGACGTCGCACGGGAGTTATCGCCAGCCCGGGCCGGAACAACGGACTCCGAAGCCTCGCCACTACCTCCGCCTTCTGCTCTGCTGCTAAACCTGTAAGCATCTGTATCTATATCTATCGGCCATAGTACCGTTCTTTGTACATAGTCGAGACTCTATGTATCTTCAATATTGTTCCTTTCTATGAAAGGGTTGTAAATATACTGTTGTATCGTTAACCACTGTTTCATTAATAGCAGTAATAGAAGCACGCACGCCCGCGCTATAGACCATAATAGCTGTTAGCTAACATCCGAGTAGTCAAGCTACTCGACTAAATGTTCCCACAAGTACCTACCCTGTGTACCAAGCCACTCGGCAATACCAGGGTTAGCTAAAGCCACTGTAGAGGTGTTGCCCGGAGTTCTAAGAGAACCGGGAACGTGACAATGGTTTGCACACAGGTGGTTTGGCAGTCTCTTGGTCCGACACCCTTTCCTCTTCTTCGGCGTCTTCTTGTTTGATGGCAAGATTTCTCTCTAGCTGTTTGGTGCAGACTCTGGTTGGTGGCAGTCGTGACGTGTGCAGTAGGTTTCGCGCTGGAAGTTCACTTCTAGGGTGTTTTGAAGTCTCTGCAGCAAGAGGCAAGGTGCACCTCTTAGCTGCGCGTGGTTCGTCATGTCATTGTGAAAGCTGGGGTGTCAGCATATTACTGTAAGGGATGTGTCATCCCCATGTCCAGGTTCTGGCAGGTCGATCCCGCTTCAGTGTCTTCTGGTGAAGGCGAGCTCCGAGAGTCGCTGTAGGTGGACGGACGCCGGAGCGCGGGAAGTGCAACTCGATTCACATTTTCTTTGTTAGGTGCAGCCTAAAGGGAGAGTTGCTCTGGTCCCTAGTTGTCACTGTTAGGTTTTGCCAGGACCAGAGGATAACCCTAACACTCGCGCCAGGGGGTTCCACTCCCCGGGAGTGGCCGTGTGGCGGTAAGTCCCTGTAACCTCGGGAAGGGAGGGCCAAGGCAAACAACAAAGAAGAAAGGCAGGCTAGTACCTCTTTGCTGAACATATCATGCTCACAGATAGCATTTGAATTGTATATTGACTATGGTGTTAGTGTTGTGTAGGCACAATATTTCAGTCGGTTAGTGACAGAACTATTTATTTATTGTTGTGAACTGAAGACCGATTAATTTTGCAATGGATAATCGGGCTATCTTAGAAAAAAACGAAGAGTTGAAGATAAAATGCCCACGAAGGACCTCATTCCTCAAAACAGATGGAAGCACAAAATACAATTGCCACTCCTAGTACTATGGAAACAGGTTTGGTGAAACGGTAATGTTAGTATTCCATCTGATATTGCACAAATCGGAGAACCTATAAAGCAAGTTATTTTAGATGTATATCTAAAAGGAAATAACAGGACCTTTGCAGCGGACTGATTCAAGTGTTATAAGTAGTTGCAGTATTCAGTCGAGAAAGATGCTGCTTTTTATTATTCTTGCCAGCAATTTTTACCTCATGGATGCAAACAGACTTTGTAAACTTCCACAGGATTCAGAAACTGGAAAAATTCCACTGATTAAAAACTGCTTTTCCAAAACATGAAAAATGTATTTTTAATACACGAGCCATGGTGATGTGGCAGACAAATTACATGGAATATCTACTTAAACAAGTAGCAGTGTTGAAACATTGATATGTAGAAAAGCATTACAAAAAATAGGTCTTGTGTGAAATGTGTTATTGAAGTAGTCTAATAAAATTTCTAGTAGTCAATGATTGGTTTGGAAATCATATTTTGGAGGAAGAAAAAATAACAAGGATTATTTCGCAATTTGTTTGAATACACCTGCATGAAACATCTGAATTTGAAGGAGACTCTCAGTCGTATACCACAAAACGCAACAAATCGTTCACCTGAAATTCAATTTTAAATAATTCAAGCAATGGTTCAAGCAGTGCGAAGTTCCTTTGTTAAAGATATTGAGCAATATGACCTGAACTGGTTTACTCTATTCAAGTTTGAATATATTTTTATGCCACATGGTGTTGAAACGTTTCGTCCATGTTAATTGTTAAACACTTACCACCAAAATCAGTCGACGCTGCTGGTGACAAATTCCTCACACAGAAAATCTCATTGGCAATTCAATTTCGAATTCAACCAGCGTTCTCTTCAGAGGCTGTCAATGGGTCATGAAGGAATGGCAGGCATGGTATTTCTGGCCGTTGAAAAGATAAGAATGAAATCAATTGATCTGATGAGATCCTTTGCATTTTTAACTATATG
Organism: Vandiemenella viatica; assembly: GCA_031002005.1. Classification (NCBI taxonomy): domain Eukaryota; kingdom Metazoa; phylum Arthropoda; class Insecta; order Orthoptera; family Morabidae; genus Vandiemenella; species Vandiemenella viatica. The sequence continues at coordinate 3,316 of JARYHS010010326.1, forward strand.
GCCAATCAAGAATTCAGCTGTTAAGGAAAGGATTTTTATTATTATATTGAATATAATGTTTGTTGAAATAATATAACTTGAATAAATGAATGTTTTGCTCTTATCTATCACCCCACCCGACAATTAAGTACTACCTCACTCACTCACAATCACAAGTACGACAAAAATTTATTTACCAGATTAGATTAAGTAAAATTTTAACTTCCGCCCTATCTGTAACCGTCGCTGCCTTACCTTAAATTCAACTCTAGCTACGGCCAGTATCAATATAATGGAATAAAATGGTATGGTTATTATTTCATTTACCAGCGCTGTTTTCCACTTTATGAATCAGAGCAGCAATTACTTCATTTTGTATTTTTAGACTTAAGTCAGTGGCGTAGCTAGGTCAACAATGGCTCCGGAGCAAAAATTTATTTGGGCCCTTAGGCCAGATGGGCGACTTTTTTTTGTTTTGTGTTGCTGGTAGGGGCCCCTGAGGCTGGGGGCCCCTGAGCAGTGAGGGCCCTTCTTAGTGAGGGACTCCCCTCAGGGGCCCTAGCCCTTCGTTGTATTTAAGAATTCTTGAAAAACAGAATCGTATTTTGCTAATAACTCAACAATACTAAAAAAATTCGTCTTGGCCTCGAATCATTGTTCTACAACTTTCCTATTTGGCCACGAAAACCTAAATTACAAGTCGAAAGTGTCAGAGTAACATCAAGTACTGTAGTCCAGTGAGTAAGTATCAAAAGAAGTGGAAGTATAAATGGGTGTGCCACAGGGTAGCGTATTGGGACCATTGCTATTCATTATTCTAATGAATAATTGTGTTGATTGTTTACTATCTGAAATAGATTGTTGCAGATGACATAATGCTGTATAAAAGAATCAAAACGATAGAGGATTGTAAACAGTTGCAGGGTGATCTGGACAGGATATCTAGTTGGGTTGGTAAACATGGAATGAAGATAAATGCAAAGAAGAGTCAGCTTATTAGATACACAAATTAAAAAAAGGTTAATTATGAATATAAGGTGGGGAAAGAATTGCTTGCTGAAGACTTGAAATGCAAATATCTTGGAATTACTTTTGATAAAAAACTTAACTGGGCAAGACACATAGGACAGGTGGTAGGAAAAGATTTCAAAGTTCTGCACTTGTTGGAGAGAGTGATGAGGGGATGTACGAGAGAAGTCAAGGAATTGGGTTACAAAACTTTGGTCAGACCATTGCTCGAATATGGTAGTGTAGTATGGGACCCTCATTTTACGTATCAAATACAGGAGTTGGGGAGGGTGCAAAGAAGGACTGCTAGATTTGTTTCTGGAAATTATCGCAGAATGCAATCAGTGACGGATATGATAAAGGAGCTGGAATGGGATTAATTGCAAGACAGGAGGAAGATGAGGAGGGTCATGGAGTGTACAGGGAATTACTGGTGATGAGGCATGGGAAGATATTGCAATAGGTATGAAAAGTAGTGCATGGAAGGGAAAAGATGACCATGACCACAAGCTGGCACTCGATTTCAGGCACAAGGGTGTGGGAAGATTCTCTTTTTTAGGTAAGGGTGTCAGGGATTGGAATGAGTTACCTAGAGAAATGATGAATAATTTACCGAAAACTTTGAAGGAATTTAAAGATAAAATTTGTAGAGGGCAAATGTAGGTGGGTGCAGGATAGGGGAGGATGGGTGCGTAGGGTAATTGCCACCGGAGCCTGTGCTTCATTGCAATTAAATTAAATTAAATTCTTTTAACCACAATTGTTGAAACAGATACTTGAAATCAAATTATTATTTTTTTTTTTTTATTTTTTTTATTTATTTTTTTTTTTTTATTTTTTTTTTAAATATCTCGTGTTTCTCTACAGTTTGTACACGATTCCAAGCGTCATATCTTTCTATCCAAGCACACTATATATTGCCGCATGAACGCCAGTGTACCGTCTGCCAGCATGGCGCAGCGGGTAGCGTCACGAATTGCGGTACCGAAGGTCGCCGGTTCAATCCCGCCCACTGACAAAAATTATTTAATTCTGTTTATTATTTCCAGAAGATTCTACATGTTTCCTAAGGTCACTTGTAACTTCTACACATTTCAATTGTTAACTACTCTTGTAATCTCTAGTACGTTCTATCTGTGTATAAATAGAAGAGCATTCTGCCCAAGAGGCAGTCAGTGCTGCGTGTATGTTTGAGTTCTCAATAAACCTGTCTCAGTTTAAGTGCTGTGTTCATTGACAAGTAACCTTCGAATTCACACCTGCCCCGGTTGCCAACGCGACATAGTTTGGTGGAGGACGCCGGGTACCCTGTGCAACAGCTGCATCAGTCGTGGCTCCGATTAGGCAACGTAAAAGTCGCCGCCTACACGGACTGGAACCGGACTACAAAGGATATACTCAGTACGTCCTTCCGAAAGTCCGCGTCATTAGGAAACCCATGGCGGCAAGCCAGCTGCACATTCGACACCCATCGGTGTTCTCTGGAGACGCTGGACAGGATCCCTAACAAATGGCTAAAAGGGTTCGACCGAGTCGCCAAGTACAACAGGTGGGATCATACCATGTGCTTGGCAAATGTTTATTTCTATCTGGACGGAACCGCCCAGCAGTGGTTCGAGAACAACGAAGATAAAACTGAATAACTGGGAAATGTTCCAGACGGAACTTAAGAAAACGTTTGGGGACCACCAGCGACAAATCCGCTCGGCGGAAGAACAACTGAAGAACCGGGCCCAACGACATGGGGAGCCGACGCAATCTTACATACAGGATGTTTTGGCCCTATGCAACGTAGTCAACCCGAATATGACTGAAGCCGACAAAAATCACGCACCTAATGAAAGGTATTGCAGAAGACATGTACCAAGCTCTTCTGATAAAAGACGTCGCTACGACGGAAGAGTTCATCAAGTGGTGCCAGCGGATTGAGGAGATGCAACAAAGGAGGGTTGGGCGAAAGAAGTATGACAGACTTCCCAACGTAGTCCCTATGGCAGTTGTGGAAGACCAGCACGACTTTGCGTCTCTCATACGACAAATTGTGAGAGAAGAATTACAACAGTTCATGGCAGCTGGGACTCTTGAACCGAGTGAGCATCAGATCATGGCCATGGATGTAAGCCCAGTGGGTCATGAAGGAGCCGACGCGGCGGAAAAAGAGGTATTTCAGACAATAGCTCCTGTCTGCCGAGCCAATCGCACTCGACGTGAAGAATGGCCTCGCCCTGATATGACGTATGCTGCAGCTGCCAAACGGCAGCCTAGGAACCGGCCGACACGGCCACAACCAAATCCTCCGGCACCTATGACGTCCCGCAGACGAACGGACGTCTGGAGGACAGAAGACAACGCGCCAGTATGTTTCCACTGTGGGCGCCCTGGACATGTCAGTACGCTACTGCAGAGAGAGAAGACGAGTATTTGACGATTATTTTGCCGCAAGACGTCCGCCATCCGAACAGTTCTACCCCAGGCAGCCACCCGCTGACGAGTTCGGTCGACCTACGGGAAGAAGCCCATCGCCGTACCCTAGACGAGGTCGATCCCCGACGCGCCGCTGCCGTTCATCGTCGCCGGACAGAGCTACCAGCCGCTCCCCTAGCCGCCGCACGCAGGAAAACTAAGCAAGGCGACCATCTACGGAGGTGAGGCCGCCGCAGATGAAAATCCTCCATGGATGACAGTCACTAAGATGTCGGGAAATCTCATCAACGTTATAATCGACGGCCAACCTGTCCGGGCGCTGGTTGATTCAGGAGCTTCTTTCTCCGTATTGTCGGACAATTATCGTCGCACACTAAAGAAGACAATGTTCCGTGATACGGGGGCAACTGTGCTAAAGGTCGCAAATGGAAAGTACGTCCAGCCAGCTGGAGCTTGTGTCGCGAGAATAACCATCAACAACAGGACCCAGCCAGTTGAATTTGTCATTTTAACAGAATGTAGTCATAATGTCATCCTTGGATGGGACTTCCTTAAGGCATCCCAAGCTGTCATTGACTGTGGAACGTCTGAGCTGCAAATTGAAGAAGTCGTTGCGACGGGTACACGTAACACAGAATCTTCTGGGAAGTTATTCGCCGTTGACAACGTGACAATCCCGCCGTTCGCAATGAGAAGAGTCCCAGTCAAAAACACGGACGACCGCAACCTTGAAGTGCTTGTCGATAGTAGAAAGTTTATTAGGCTCACGAAAGAAATCTACATACCAGCGGCTATCATAAGCATTATCGGTGGTCGAGGAGACATTTGGATCACCAACTGTCACGAGCAGTCACAAATTATCCCCAAGGGAATGTGCATAGGGACAGCTGAACCAGTCCAGGAGGGCGAGCTCAACGTCATTAACGAAGATCCATGCTCTGTTACTAGTACCGACAACACGCTGGAGGAAACAACTATGGAACTGCCAATAGGGTCCGGCCTGACCAAGGAACAACACCACCGGGTGTTAGCTATACTACGCCAATTCTCTGGTGTATTCACACCCCAGCAAAAAAAAGGTCAGACGAAACGGCCCACGATAAAGCATCGTATCAATACTGGGGATCATCCGCCCATTAGCCAGCGCTCGTACCGATTGTCACCAGTCGAAAGGCGAATAATTCGAGAGGAAGTGGAGAAGATGTTGCATAATGACATTATTCAACCTTCGGAGAGTCCTTGGTCATCTCCGGTGGTCCTCGTAAAGAAGAAGGATGGTACGTGGCGATTCTGTGTCGACTATCGGCGGCTGAACAAAATCACAAAGAAAGATGTCTACCCACTGCCGCGCATCGACGACGCCTTAGACTGCTTGAAAGGAGCTACATACTTCTCAACCATGGACATGCAGACAGGCTACTGGCAAATCGAGGTTGACGAAGCTGACAGAGAAAAGACGGCTTTTATTACACCTGATGGCCTCTATGAATTCAAAGTAATGCCATTCGGATTATGCAACGCTCCGGCCACATTCGAACGCATGATGGACAACTTACTTCGACACCTTAAGTGGACGACGTGTCTTTGTTATTTAGATGACATTGTTGTTTTCTCGAAAACATTTGAAGAACATCTGAGTCGCCTGTCAACGGTGCTGAAGTGTGTTCAGACTGCAGGACTCCGCCTCAATCCGAAGAAGTGCCTCTTCGTCGCCAGAGAGATAAAAATCCTGGGGCACCTGGTCAACGGAGATGGCGTCCGCGCTGATCCAGATAAAGTAAGGGCAGTCATGGAATTTCCAACTCCTCAGCACATTCGTGATGTGAGAAGCTTTCTTGGGCTGTGCTCATACTTCCGGCGTTTCATAAAAGGATTCTGTAACATGGCACGTCCACTGCAAGAACTTTTGCAGGGAGACGCCAAGTTTTACTGGGATGAAACTAAAGAAAGATCTTTCCAGGCACTTAAGGAGGCTCTAACTTCCGCACCAGTTCTAGCCTTATACGACGAGAATGCAGAAACTGAACTTCACACTGACGCCAGCGGTTATGGGATCGGTGCAGTGCTTGTGCAAATTCAGGAAGGTGCTGAGAAGGTGATAGCCTATGCATCAAGAGTATTCTCTAAGCCCGAGATAAACTACTCTACAACCGAGAAAGAATGCCTCGCAGTTGTCTGGGCTATCAACAAGTTTCGTCCGTATTTATTCGGCAAACCTTTCACCGTCGTAACAGACCACCATTCTTTATGTTGGCTAACCAGCTTGAAGGATCCATCAGGTCGACTAGCAAGATGGGCACTTAGACTTCAAGAGTACGACGTCACGGTGGTATTCAAAAACGGACGCAAACACAAGGATGCCGACAGCCTTTCAAGGAATCCTTTAATAGAACACAACAGCATGAATGGAATTTCAGCCCTCGCTGAATTAGGTGACGTTGCAGCTGAACAGAGGGAAGATTCAGAGTTATTAAGAACCATAGACGCCTTGGAGAAAGGAGAACCGGCCAAAGGAGGGTTTCAATTGATAGATGGGACATTGTATAAGAACAACTACGATCCACTAGGCCCCAAGTGGCTTCTGGTCGTTCCAGCTCATCTCCAGCCAGCTATTCTCAAGTATTTCCACGACGCTCCAATATCCGGTCATCTGGGATTTGTGAAGACCCTGGACCGAATCAGACGCAGGTATTACTGGAAGGGTCTCTACCGATCTGTCAAGCATTATGTGAGTCACTGTAAAGAGTGCCAGCGACGGAAACATGTGCCGCAATTACCTCCAGGTCATCTAGTACCAATTCCACCTGCAGCAGTTCCATTCCACCGAATTGGGATCGACCTTTTGGGGAGGTTCCCGAAGTCGACAACCGGTAACCGATGGATAATAGTCTGCACCGACTACCTCACGCGCTACGCTGTCACCAAACCTGTGCCGACTGCAGAAGCTCCAGAGGTTGCAAAATTTCTAGTAGAAGACATTATTTTGAAGCATGGAGCACCACGTGTGATGATATCCGATCGTGGAAAGGTATTCCAGTCAAGACTAGTATCAGAGGTCATGTCAAGATGCGACGTTGTCCACAGGATGACAACTGCATACCACCCTCAGACAAACGGTCTCACAGAACGCTTCAACAAGACATTAGCCGATATGCTGTCGATGTATGTGGATGTTGAGCAGAAGGATTGGGATACAATACTGCCAGTGGTCACATTTGCTTATAATACAGCAAGGCAAGATACGACAGGCTTCACTCCGTTTTTTCTGCTCCATGGCCGTGAAGCTGAGACCACAATGGATACGCTGTTCCCATTCCAGCCGGACGACACTCAGGATGACTATATAAAACAGCTCATTACCAGGGTCGAAGAAGCAAGACAGCTGGCTCGCATACGAACACTGGCCACCCAGGAGAGGGACCGTCAGCGGTATGACGGCAAGCACCGACCTGTTGCGTACAACCCAGGAGATCTCGTATGGATTTTTACCCCTGTCCGGAAGGTTGGGCTATCAGAAAAGTTACTGAAGCGGTACTTTGGTCCGTATCGTGTCATACGCCGCCGGTCAGACGTCACATACGAAGTCGAGGATTATGAGCCGTCTTCGAAACGACGAAAGCGAAGGGACATTGTTCACGTCCTCCGCATGAAGCCTTACTACAATCCTGACGAGCAGCTAGGCACAACCAGCTTCTTGTTCAAGGACTCTGAGGACGGTTTGGATACTGAGGAAGTCGGACAGGAAGATAATAGTACAAACAGGAGGGGCCCTCCAGAACTGCCATACAGAGGACCCACGACAAGATCAAGATCCAGGACACTTCAGCGTGCCCCAAAAGAAATCTAACAGCGGGACGCTGTTTTCCTCAGGAGAGGGAGCAATGCCGCATGAACGCCAGTGTACCGTCTGCCAGCATGGCGCAGCGGGTAGCGTCACGAATTGCGGTACCGAAGGTCGCCGGTTCAATCCCGCCCACTGACAAAAATTATTTAATTCTGTTTATTATTTCCAGAAGATTCTACATGTTTCCTAAGGTCACTTGTAACTTCTACACATTTCATTTGTTAACTACTCTTGTAATCTCTAGTACGTTCTATCTGTGTATAAATAGAAGAGCATTCTGCCCAAGAGGCAGTCAGTGCTGCGTGTATGTTTGAGTTCTCAATAAACCTGTTCTCAGTTTAAGTGCTGTGTTCATTGACAAGTAACCTTCGAATTCACACCTGTCCCGGTTCCAACGCGACAATATGAATCTTATACTGATGTTGCTATTACCTTCTTGCAGAATGATTGTCCTGTTATTATCATTTTAATTATTTTCTGATAAAAAATATATTGATTGTGTACTAAAACATTATTTTAGTAAGGAAGAAGAGAGCTAAATATTTCGCTCTTTACGTACATGTATTCAAGTAGAAGTAACAATTACAGAAGTTTTAGTTATTTGCATTACTTAATGTTATATATTATTACTGAAAAAGTATTCTAGGTTATAATCCCTTTTTTCCTTCATACTTAACCAAAATCAATATATGAGGTACTATTTTGAAAATTAAATTCTGCATCTGATGTTTTGTTAATTTGAAATTGTATTGTTTGTTTTTAAATCGAAGTTTCAATCCTAGAGTGCAGAACGGATTCAATATTTCAACTAATACCTTAAATTTTTTAATTACTACTTCAACAATTTTTGAAACTTACAACAATTTCTGCAATAACATGTTCTAGCAAGGAAAGTTTTCATGGTACGTTGGAAACGGAATTAAATTTCATTACTAAATTTATAATTCTTCGTCGCATTAGATTCGCAAGAATAATACAGAATCGAAAACCATTTCGTATAATTTGATTTTAAGAAGAGCGGAATTTCTACACTGGCTCACAAGTTCTATAGTAATGAAAATCAGCTTGGATAAAACCTGGAAGGACTGATCGTAAAGTGTATACATTTAATTCACATGTAATTCTTTGTGCTAGTTATTTGGAAAAAAATTCTATGGGCTGTTTCAATAGCAGAGATAAATAAATCCTGTGAGAATCAGGGATTGCGGCAAGCTGCCCCTCGGGAATGAGGGGGAATTTATTAAGCAGCGAACTAAATTAACGGCCGAATAAGAGGGGGATGATTGATGGCTATCGACTTGTAATCACAGCGACGATGAGGCTGCCCAACCTGGGCTGCTAAATGAGGCTACTTCACGATTGATGACACTGATTAGGGCAAAGGTTGTGACAGACACTTCATCACCTTTGATACATAATTAAGGTTAAATTATTTGCTGAAAGAAAGTCTGTTTTGTTCCAGAGAGATAAGGTTTGCTATTATAACTTTGATGCATTACACTAATTACAGATTTTTTTAGTAACAAATTTAGTTTTCAAACTTTTAATGAAATAGAATCATTTAATTTGTAATAAGCATACCGTTCAACTGACGTTACTAACTACTTCTTTTATATAAATACATCAAACTTATTAATGAAAATCTTATGATAATGAAAGTTAAATGTTGAAACTGCAATATGAAAAATAAAAATTTTCAAGTTCTTAATAATCAGTAAGCTACTGAAATATTTTCGTGCTTTCAAAAATATACTATTCTACCTTAGCACCAAGTTTAATAAAATCCAACGTCTACAATTGTTGGTAATCAATAAAATACTTTCATGCAGCAGCAATTAGTAGCTTTAAAATACTTGTTTGTACATATTAAGTACAACTTTCATGTAAAACAGCAGAAAATAGTGAAGCATTTGACCAATAATTACAATTCAAATATAATTGCTGAATTAATTGCAATTAAATTGTTTTAAATTTTTCACGGGCCATGCTGCAAGATAAAAAATATTAATGCATATTTAATAACACTATCATTATCTTCTGCGAACATGCTGTCGTGAAATTGGTGAAACATAAATAAATATCAAATTTAGTCACCATTATTCTAAATATTTGCGAATTTTTTTCCTCTTTACGCACAACTTTACATTATCACCAGAGGTATATTTTTACTTAAAACTGCAAAAAATTAATGTACATTGTCTTGGTGACAATGTCGCTGTTAGTCTCCAGTTTCCTTTTGTTAATATTACACTAATCTTGTAACAGAGCAGTAGTAAATAAATAAAAATCTCCCAATATATCAGTCAGAAAAAAATAAAAAATATTTTTTTTTTAAAATTGTATTTTGAAATGATATGTGATTATATGTCGTAATGATTTTTTAATCTAAAGACTTTCCAAAAAAATACTTTCTTCCATTGTCATTAAGCAATGTATTTCCTAGAACCCTATGTTTCACGAAGAAATAATTATTTATCTTCCGCCAACAGAATTTTTGTCATACGGAAGAAAAGATTTTAACGGTAATCTCCACCGTGTCACTTAACACAGAATCTGAAATATGTTCATAATCAATTAAATGAACAAATTGCGCACAGAGTTGTCTTGTACTCAAGACTGCAGCAACAATATTTAGTGAAACGAATAAATTTAAATTACAGACGAATGAAATTTTTAAGAGGAAAACTTCATGAAACATAATACAGCTTGTTTACTTTAAACGATTATTAATTAGACTTAACTATTAACTTGCAAGAAATGTAAAGATTATTGCCAGTGTAAGGATACACAGTAACTCTATTGATTTGTCACATATTAAAAGCGAGGACGGAACTCTGAGAGAATTTGTTACAGGGAAAAGTTTAGCGAAATACTTATCACGGCAATCAATGACCTATAGGGAGTAATTCAAAAGTTCCAAATTAATATTTTCTATAGGAGACGATATCCGGTGAAACGATTCGTGTAATTACTTATACATTTGATTTAGATAATAACCCTATGTTCGAATTTAATATCTCTAGTCCAGGAAGATTCACAGATTAAGTTATGGATTAGGGGTATGTTTATATTTTGTTCTTTTTTAGATTTCGTTAACTTAAATCCGAATGCGTATATGCAAACAAAAAATAATTAATATTTTCATTTAGTTACATAGCTACTAAATTAGTGCAAATGGACGGCCACAGCTTTATAATTTCTTCTGATTACTTATCTTAGAAATCTGGTTTAATTTACGCACACCTTGCCGATTTTTAACATTATAAACAGAAGAAAAAATTGCCTAAAATCCTCACATCGAATCAGATATTAATTTCTTTGAAGGTTGTACGGAACGAAAATAAAAATTATAAATTAAAATAACTAGATATGTATAGGAGAATTCCGCGATGTATAATCAATCATCTAGTTGTAATTGTGTTGCTGGTTGAGTTCCCTACTGTAATTATGTCAGCATAATATTTACATTTAATACAGTGATTCTGAACTGTATCAAGTCGGAATAACATTCTTCGTACTATAACGGATCTTAAACTACAATTAATTTTTAGAACCGGTTAATGGTGAGCAAGAATTTCTGCAAAAAATAAATAGTATTTTGCACAGTTATCAGGAATTCAAAATGATTATTACAGTATAACGGTGAGTTATTAATCTCAAATACGTTTCGTATAAGGTATGATATTTTTCTCACCTGTGTATCGTATGTGGAATCCTTATAACATATTGCGATGTTGGAAGCGTTTTGTGATGCAGTGTTCAAGGAACTGCAGAAAGACATGTCAGTTTGCTCTTGGCGCAGTTATTGGGTTACTAGTGATTCGGGGGCTCGTATAAGCGTGACCATTGCAGTAAACATTTCACGACCGTTTTACAGCTGGCGATACGTAGCTCACCTTGCTAGCAGGGGGCCTGGCATAGCTGATAACAGGAATGACTAACATCTGCCTTGCCTGCTGCTGACTGAATTTGTTTACTAGTCAATTCCATTTTCGCTTCTGCTTCGCTACCATTCGTATTTGGAATAATGCCCGAATCGCATATGTCCGTCTATTACCTAAGACCTCACATACAACAAGATTCCTCGGTACATCATTGATTTCTCAGGCATCTTAGGGCTTCGCTGGTTAATTAAAGTGCTATCTCTTTTTGCATTAATTTCCATATTGAATCATCGGATATCCGGAACATTAAGGGAAATATAGTTAATATTTAGAAGTCAGCTTCTGAAATAATTCTGTTTCAAAAGAACTTCACAATGAATGTGGTATCATTTTTTTACTGATTCTTATGATTCTAAAATTATAGTCTAATAATCGAGCATATTTTAAACGACTGGATGGAAATCTCTACTAGAAAATATGATTCTGAATCAGTACAAGTCGAAATAATTTTTAATGAACAATTATTCAAAGAAGCTGTTGGAGCGTCTATTTAGAATTCTATTAGAAACTGCCATTTCTTGACAGAATACTACCGTGAAATTTCCAGTAGCTGAAATGACAGTGTGTGTTACTTAAAGTTCCTCCATAAGTAAACCCAAGGAAGATATTTTGTTTATTAGTTCAACTCGTTGTGTGTATAATTAAGGTCTCATTCTCAAAGATACAGCTTCCTTGCTTATGATATTAGAATAGTAATACTGTACATATCCAAGTGATTGTGGAGCTAATATAATTTGTTTTAAATGCGTAATTAAGATTCGACTTTGCAGGTCAGACGATATTTCAAGTATTAACTACAAAAGTATCGACCATTTGGTAAATCTTAGGATTTTTTATGTGACAATTTTAATTTAAGTGCAAACCTTCATCTAGTTTCCACTTATATCCTGGGTTTCTTAACAAAACTTGGCAGTAACGAACAACCGTTTGTGTCTATGTAAAGGTCGGTCAACACGTAACGTCTTGATGGACGCTTTACTTGATCAGGTAAAACGTATCAGACAAACGATTGTATGTGGACAGCAAAACGGACGTTTTACCTGAACTGAACCAAGACTGACGAATTACAGAGAAAGGATTGGAGGGAGCATTGTTTTCGGTCTTGACTGACATTTTCCCTTCGGTCCTTAATCATCTCTCAGCTTGTGCGGAGTTAAAATAACGATTTAAAAAATGTAATAATACGCGACTGACTTTCCGAATCTACGACA
>JARYHS010010328.1:0-18882 GCA_031002005.1 Vandiemenella viatica
AGCCCGCAGCCCAACACGCCGCCGCACTTCCCCCAGCGCCATACCCGGCAGTGCCCCCGGCGTACCCGTTGGCGGTTAGATCACTTCCGCACCGCAGCAGTTTGCCCGCAACCACGCAGCAGAAATAGACCAGCCCGAGGTCCGTCCCCCTAGCGTTTCCACTGGCGCCGCACACCGTAGCGGTTCCCGGGATTCGGTGGTTGCTACAGCTGCAGCCGTGCACTGCATCGGTTCCCGGTATGCGGAGGTTGAGCAGTGCATACCAGCTTACACGCCAGGGTTGTGGCCGGCGTTCAATCCGCTGCGGGTCGCTAGCGCCCCACCTTGGTGTTTCCGTGAGCATCCCCGCCGCAGAGAGTCGCCAATGTACACCCCGAGGCAGACACCGGTATCCATGCGGCAGCGGCCGGCCACGAATAGCCAGGCCTCCCCTCCGACATCAGGCCACAGCACCAAGGCGACGCTCCATCTTCTTAGTGTTGGCTACTGAAAGTCCCTAGCATGGTGGACATTGCTGACGATTGCTCTTTTGTGAATAGTCCACCACCTCGCCCCCAGTAGCCAAGGGACTCCACTGTCGAGGCTGTAGTCGCGCTGCTGGTGCTGCTCCTCGCTGTAGGTAGGTCCGCTCCGGTCGGCTGCCCGGCGCGAAGGATGGTCGAGCTCCGTCACACACACACCAGAGCATTTACTGCTTGTTTCATTTTTAAGCAGGTTGAGATAGAAAGGTTTTGTCGTAGACATTTCCTTCATCTTTGAATGAGGGATACCTTTACTTTTGATGTGTCATTTCTTTTGCTCTGTGTTTTTCAATTACTTGTTAGTATTGAGAGTGGTCTTTTATGTTTGTCCAGAGTGTTGTCATATTGCCCTAGGTTGGATATGAGCGGGTTTGTTGATGTGCGTGCGGCCCTGTAGAACGTTTTTGTTAGCTGAACGAATCCTGTCCTTCAGGGGTGGAATACCTGCGGTTTCGTGCAGGTCGACTGTCGGAAACCGATTACACACATGGAGTGCGCGTCGAAGAGAACGGTTGTGCATTGTCTGCAGGCGACTCAAGGCAGACTTGGAGACGTAACCCCAGGCAGGACACGCATACTCCATAATCGGTGTGATGAGGCTGCAAAATATGGTGACCCTGGTGCTGGCTGCTAGAGAGCTGTCCCTGTTGAGGACCGGGTACAACTCCCTCATCCTGGCTGCGACTTTTAGTCTGAGGTCCTCGATGTGTTGTCTCCATGTTAGTCTGGAGTCTAGTGTTACACCGAGGTATTTGACAGTCTTCGACCAGTTGATGTCTTCACCATTTAGGCGTAGCTTTGGTGTAGGCTCCTGCCGCCGTTCCGCTTCCCCAAGCGCCTGGGTCAGCATTATTGCTTGCGTTTTGGCAGAAATGAGTGGTGATTCCGCCTCTTCTGGCCCATGCCTCTGTTTGTTTGGAGAACCTGTTGTAGCATACGTATGGCCGCAGCTTTGCTTCTGCAAGACGTGTAGAAGGCGGGTGTCGTCATGCGTACAACGCGGTTCTTACGTTTGGGTGGTGCTGGAATGTCTGAAAGTGTAGAGATTATAAAGCACAGGGTCCAAGCACCGACCCTTGCGGTACCCCTGCGTTATTTGCCGGCGTGTTGACAGGTCATTTCCGACCCTCACTCGGAAAGGACCTGCCGATAGATGTAGCTCCGGGTCAGTTTCACAAATCGGGCCGGGGATACCCTGGGTTGTACATTTTATAGAGGAAGACACGCTGTGCCATACGGAGTCGAAAGGCTCGTGCTACGTCCCAACAGGACAGTGGGCAGTACCTCGACGTTGAAAGTCGTCGTAGCGTGTTCGACGATGCGCAGCACTTGCTGGGTGGCGGAGGTGTTTCTCTGGAAGCCGAACTGGAACTCTGGTATAATATTCTCAGATGAGATGTGGGCTTGAAGACGTTTTAGGGAGAAGCCGCTCGAAGACCTTGCTCAGGGAGGGAAGCAGGCTAATTGGCCGATAGTTCTGTGGAAAGATGTCATTCTTCCCTGGCTTTGGGTACGCCTACCACAGTAGCTTCCTTCCAACACCTGGGGTAGTGTTGTGTGCGGAGTATTGCAGTACCCGTCGTCCTCAGAAGCTAGGTAGCGTGCTAATCTTCTCCGGATGTTGGCGGACTCATCTTCATCGTCATCCTGGGCTGGCCGGAACTGTTTTTCGAAGTGGTCTGCGAGGGCGTTGCTTTATCCTCGTTGCTGTATACAAGCCCCTCTCACCGTGGAGCGGAGGGGCAGACGCTTGTCCGGCCCGTTTGGTGAAGTACCTAGTTGCTGACCAGAGGTTTACTTCGCCTACATTGAGTGTGGCTAGGCGTGCTTCCCACTCCCTGTTACGGTGTGCCTGGAGGTCCGCTTTTAGTTCACGCTGCAGGCGATTTAACAGACGTCTAGTATCCGGGTGCCTGGTTTGACGCCATTCCTTGGCCACTCTGTTCTTATGCCGGATCTGTGCAAGAAGTTGTGGTGGGAGTTGCCTTGACTGCGGCCTTGTTGCTGGTGGTGGCGTGTTTGAATTAGCTGCGTCGACTATTGATGTGGAGAATTGTTTTATGGCATTCTCAATTCTTCTGTCGTCGATAGGCTGCAGGTGTTGGAGACATTCGGTGACCTCTTCGCGGAACCGCTCCCAATTTGTTCTATTGTAGTTTGGCTGATTTGGTGTGTGGTGTCCACTGGCCGATGTCAATGTCTATTAAGACTGGTGAGTGATCGGAAGAGAGGTAGTTCATCGTTCGTGCAGCTACGAGTCCGTTGATACCTCGAGTTATGGCCATGTCCAGATCAGGGCGATTTCCGCTCCACGGGTGATGGGTTGGTTCGTCCGGCCCCCAGGTCTGCAGATTGTGTCGGATGCACAGCCGGTATAATTGGTTGCCAGCCGCATTGGTGATGCGCGAATTCCAGGTGGGATGACTTAGCGTTAAGATCCCTCCGATCAGGAGTTTACCCCTGATGTTGAGTAGTTGCCGAGTCATCTTCGAAAGGTGTTCTTCTAGGTGGTCTGTATACTGCAATTATGGTTACGGGCCCCGTGGTGGTCGCTATTTCAATTGCAGTGGACTCTAGTAACTGCAGAGGAGGGGTGTGGATTTCGTGATGTGGTATCCCTCTTTTCACGTAAATAGCCACTCCGCCACCCGCGGTTGGTCTGTCCCAGCGGTAACATAGATAGTTGGCTACAGCTTTGTCCTTGAGGCCAGGTTTGAGGTGGGTTTCAGCTACCAGACAGATGTCGATGTTCTCATCCCGCAAGATCTGCCGAAACTCACTAGTTGTTGATGAATGCCGTCTTGCATTCCATACGCAGAGAGTTAGTCCCTCTATGCGGACTCTGTCCATGATTGGATTGGAGGATTCTGTGAGGGATCGGCTCTATGTGCCGTCATTACCGCGGATTTGATGTCCGCTGTGAGTTGGTCAAACTTGGCAATCAGCGTAGTCAGCATTGTGAGAAGAGTTCCCACTAAGTCTAGTAGACGTTCCATTCCACCTGTGCCATTGTTCTGTGCGGGATGTTCATGTGGTAAGGTGGTGGCAATGTCCTGGCTGTGTGGTCGAGCCTGTAGAGTCTTCCCTTGACTGGTTTGGTTCTCTTGACGCCTGGGCTTGACCAGTAGTTACTTCCGCGTAGGAGGTTGTCTTGCTTTTCTGGTTTGCGTTGGTGTTCTTCTTCTTGTTGGGGCCTTGAGTCTTAGTCCCTTGGAGCTGGCGTTTTGGAGCCTCGGTGCGCTTGGGTTGAGTGAACTTATTGCCCCTGTGGCGGTTTGGTTTGCGAGGTCTGTTGTAGCGTGGTTTGGCCTGGTAGTAGTTTCTTCGGCGCGCCGCTGGGTTTTGCCAGTGTCCTGCTGCTTTCTTCGCGTTTCTTCTGACCGGCGGCGGCCTGTTCGCAGCTACGTCTCGTTGGCGGGCACGGGCACGCTTGTAGGCTTCACATCCTTTGTAGCTGGCCACGTGCTGGCCGTTACAGTTGGCGCACTTTGGGCTGCCCTTTCCTTTATTGAGTGCGCAATCGTTGGAAAGATGTGGGCCAGCGCATTTCACACATTTAGGTGCCATGTTGCAGTGTTTGGCAACATGCCCTAGAGACTGGCAGTTGTAGCATTGCACTGGGCCATTTGATGCTCTCAGTTTCTCCACTGAGATTTTTAGGGACATTAAGTTGTCCATTTGAAATATCTCTTTGTTCTGGGGCCTGTCTGGTAGGACCACCAAGAATAGTGGCATGGGGTCGGAGCTCCCGGGCCTCTTGAGCTGGCTGACCGAGCGGATATCTAGGCCAAGTTCTTCTAGTTCCTCCTTGATGTCAGAGGTAGGCATGTTTGATGGCATCCCTCGAATTACGGCCTTCAGCAACTTTTCTGCAGCAGAAGGAAAGGTGTAGTATGGTATTCCTTTCCGTTGTAAGGCAGCGGTGACCTCCAGGTAGTCGGACGTGGAGTTAAGGGTGAGCTTGACCTTGTCCCCTCCAGCTGTCTTTGCTTGGAACGGGTGTTCCTGTAGTACCCCTTTAATCAGCTGGTACAGCTCCTTGTAGGTTGTTGGGTACTGGACCACTATAGGTGGAAGCTGCGATCTTGCATGTGCTGGACGGTTAGTGGGTTGCTGCTGTTGTTGTTGCTGCTGTATCAGCTGTTGTTGCTGCTGCGGCTGCTGATGTTGCTGATGTGGCTGATGTGGCTGCTGGTGTTGCTGCTGCTGCTGGTGTTGCTGCTGCGGCTGCTAATGTTGCTGCTGCTGTGGCTGTGTTTGCTGCTGCGGCTGCTGGTGTTGCCTGCTGCTGCGGCTGTGTAAGCTGCTGCTCCGTTTCTTCCTGTATCAGCACGTCGTATGGTTTACTTAGTTCAATTCTGCCTGGTTCCAGTGACGGCGGAGGCTTGCTGGTGCGACGCGCTTGCATAAACCCTTCGCGGTCAGGTTGTTCGCCTGCTGGACTAGTTGTTCGGTTCTTCGACGATGCGCCGCGGCGCTGCAGCGTGTCGGACGGTGGTGGGAAACTGAAGGCGCCGGCGATCTTCTTCTTCCCCGCCTTCTTGTCTTTATTGGCTGAGGCGAGGTGCGACACGGGGATGCTTATTTTTGTACAGCTTCCCCTCTGCTCACTTCTTGATATCTTAGCTTTTCCCCTGAGTGGCGGTGAGGTGCACCGCTTCGTTACGCGGGGGGTCTGATCCGTGGGCAGGACCTGGTCGTCATATCTTAGGAGTGCGCGGTCACGGTAATATCCATAATCGAGTCCGTGTTCTGTTGCCGGGTCGTCGTAACATCTTGCGGGGCCGTCCTGATCAGGTCCGTAGTCGATACCATGTCTGTTAGCCGGGTCGTCAACACCGCCGCAGCTGTCGCCGGCAAAGCCGAGTGCGCTGGGGTACTCGACCCGCCCGGCGTGGCAGCGCGGCAAGCACTTTCCTCATCGCTACTTCCCTCGCTCACCTTAACGCTAGAGAAGCAAACATACCTGGCGTGCCAACTGTCAGTACAACGCTGGTGTATATCTACACCTGGTTTCGCAACCGACCAATCACATTCTCGGTATGGTTACATCATTGGAGTCAGCCAATCGGACGTCGACAACGATCCTGGCTCGCTTCTGTTCCGCTGTTCGTTTCAGTTCTGTTTGTTCCTTTCGATACAACGGACCTGATGATGGCGGCAGTGCAAGTCGCCGAAAGCTCGTCGTCAGCAGAAAATGTAATCCGGCAGCAAACCCGTGAAGAATATATAGCAAAGATACGCCGGGAAAGTCTTATCTCTCATACTAAAGGTTTCTGGCTGGCTGGAGCCTTCTCCTACCAGTCATCAGGCATGTCCAGTACTTATAGGCTAGAGTTCCTTAAAAAAATAACTACCTGTATCTGTCCCCAAAGGACAATTCCATCTGACAGGTAGGAGTGGACATAACCATAATAAACAGAGAGTAATATATCTATTGTAACTGTACCTTTAAGTCTCCTAATCATGAAAATTCCTTTAGAAACTTTATTTGATATCAGTTCGATATGCCTCTGCCATTTTAAATTTGATTGTATAATTATTCTCAAGTATTTGGCAGAATTGCAGATAGAGTTCCTATTTAAGGATATATCAAGTTGGTGTGGTTTTTTTCCCCCCCTAAGTTAAGAGATAGTTTGTTGGTATTACACCACTCTATAAGCAGCAGTATCTTTGATGAGAAAAACATGTCATTCGAAGTTGTAGTGGAGCTCAATTTTACGCATAGATCATTAGCATAGTTGTAGCATTTGAAGTTACCATTTTCCATAATAGGTGATAGGTCATTGATATATATATATATATAATGAACAGTAGAGGGCCAAGAATAAATCCCTGAGGAACACCATTTCCTACCTCCCTAAGCTTGGCTACATTGTTGTTAAGTGAGACCACTTGTGATCTATTACTTAGATATGATTTAATTAACTTGACTGCCTATCATCAGAACCTAGGTCTCTGAGTTTCAATAGTAAAATTTCATGAGATACAGTATCAAATGCCTTGGACAGATCAAAAAAATTTAACATCAACATCACGTTTATTTTCAAGGTCCTCAAGACAGTCCTCGATAAAAGTTGTAACTGCATCACATGTTGACCGATTTTTCCTAAAACCAAACTGGTTGTTACAGAGAAGATTGCGCAGTTCAAGATATTTATAGATTTGTTGACTGATGATCTTTTCAATACCTTTTGACATAGTTGGGACTAGGGATATTGGTCTATAGTTACAGAAGGATTTTTGTCACCCTTTGTATAAATTTCAATTACCTTAGATACCTTCAACTGTTTTGGAAATACTGCACTATCAAAGCATACACTTACAACCTCTGTCATCATTTCTGATATAAAGTAGCTACTAAGCTTGACAATTTCTGAGTTTAGGTTGTAGACATCTATTGACATACTATTTCTTAAGAACATAATTACAGAATGGACTTCCTGTTCAGAAGCTGATTTGAAATAAATATTTTATCAGCACATTTCACTTTTGTCAGATAATAGTTGGCTTCTATTATATAAGCAAATAATCAACTGCCAGCATAGTTACCTTTAATGACGTTTATTTACATTGTGCATTACGCGTTTCAAGTACTAATTCCCATTTTCAAACGCTATATAAAATACATCTTAATGAATTTTAATGTGCATGTGCTTGTGTTTGTTTCTGCTATACACAAGAAAACCTTATGTAGTTTTCGTTTTGAAGGTGTTGATTATTTGCTTATATAATTGAAACAGTTACAGACCTTTGTAAGTCCATTTATTATGGATAAAGTGAAGAATAGTTGGGCTTCATTTAGACTAACCTCTATTTTCTTAATTGTTTTCACTAATACTAGAGGAAAGTGCCCTATTCCGGACCCCTCCCCCTAAAGAGGACCCCCCGGTCTCCTGTCTCTGCATTGTACTGAATTCTAGCGGAATCAAGTGTAATTAGTAGTTTTGGCTTCTAACCATTCTGTAACAGAGAGCTCATGTTGCTCACTTTAATTGTTGATCGCCAAATCGTCATTACATGTTTTGTCAGTGAACTAAGTTTTTTACAGTGTGCTATATTTTTGAATTTCTCGTCGAAATTGGCATGTAAGCCTTCCAACCAATATACACTCTTAAATGATTAAGGTTTTAGATTAATGTTTTATCACTGAACTGTCTTGTCGAAATGTTAGGGTTAAAAATCAATTGGGTTAACAAAATATAAGCTAGGGTTGCGCAAAGCGGACCCCCGTGAGATGCCTAAACTGGACCCCTTCTTTTTCATGCTTCCAAGTCTGCCTATATCTCAAACAGAGGGCGAAAGGCCTGCATTTCTATGATCATAAACATCTACGCCTTATAAAGGGACAATTGATGGAAGCTAAACGAGCTAAAGAAGTCAAGGAAACTCAACAGTAAGCACGTAATTATGATCGAGGATGCAAAAAGTAACCGCAGATGGAGGCATGGTTCAGCAGTAGGTGCTTTCTAGAAAAGAAAAAGAGCAGGTCAAAAAGCGCCTTACTTTTGAAAAGAATGTGAAAGGATCAAGCACTGAGGATGTAATTAGTGCATCCTCTGGATCATTGGAATTGGAGCTTCTTCCTGGAGTGTCCCCATCAAAAGGATGATGACACTTAGTGCATGTTTCTGCGACAGGAAGTTTTCCCAAAGATCCAGAAGGAGAACTATGGGATAATGTGCATTATATGTTCGTTTAGGGCCCATGTGGATTGTGCTGGGGCTGTAAAAGGACGAGTACATCCTGTGACTTTTGCTGCTAAACAATTTAATTTATGGTTGTATTTTCTGTCTTCTTATATTGTAGTCTATATATAGGATATATTTGTATTAAAAAAAAAAAAAAAAAAAAAAAAAAAAAAAAACCCTGTAATTATCATATTAGATTTGTGCCTTAAAACTATATTATGTTTTTATTATTACTATTATTATTCAGTTCATTTTTATAATTTTATTTATGTAATTTTCATAACTTTATGAGGGGTCCGATTTAGGCAACTATTTTTCAAATCGCAAAAGTGTAAGGTTTTTTTATATTTTTTTTTTTTTTTTTTGTATTCATTTATAGAGATAAGTTTTGAAATTAGAATGTAAACGGTGCATAACATAGTGAAGTAAATATTTCATGTGTAAGGGGTTTGTTGGTTGGATTTCATGGTTCCCCTTGGTGTTCCTCACGTTTTTGGGCCAAATTAATCCAGTTATTCGGCCACGAACGATTGAAGAACATTTTATTCAGTTTGTACAGGTTCATTTGTAGTACTTGTTGAAGGCTGCTTAATTTTAGATATCGACAATACAGTAATTTTCTAGTCTTCTTTGATCATTTATTCTTCACATGTTAGATTACAAAACATTCAATATTGCCACGACCACATCAGGTCTGTCGGCTACCACTCCAGACTGAATACTGCCGCCGACCCTTGCTGCAGGCAGGGTCGCAGCTATTTCACACTCCCTTATTTTTTGCTGTCTGCCTCCGGCCGCTCAGTTACGAGCATTGGGACAGACAATTTACAAACACATGCATACTGAACAAACTACTCCGAACGTGAAACCTCTTACAATATAACATAATGATACATATAACTTTACAAAGACCTATACATAACATATATACGTCACACATGCTTTAAAAACAGGTATTTTTTACTCATTTATATATATTGTTAATACAAAACAAAATGGGGGTCCGCTTTTGGGCACTTTCCTCTACCAATAAAGTAGTTACTAAAATCGTCAGCTGTTAAATTGGTTGATGTTTCTATTTATAGGAAGACTATTTTTAATGATGTTCCAGATAGCCCTTGGTTTTTTTTTTTTTTTTCAATTTAAGGACTCTTTCACTATTGTAATTTAGTTTAGCTTTTCTGATTTCATCTTTGTACATACATTTGATTTGCTTATATTTAGTTTTTATGTCCACAGACCAACTTTGTTTGGATATAAAGTGGTATTTATCACATGTATTTTTTAACTCCAATATCTTAGGAGTGAACCATTTATTTGCTTTGACCTGTCTATCTCAACTATTTACAACTTTTAATGGGAATGAGTAATTAACACTCCACAAAGTCTGTGAAGAAGGCTGAGAATTTATCAAGAATATTAGTCTGAGAGTGAATGAGAGGTCTATTCATATTCTTTAAACAATAGAGAAAGTCTGCAATATTGGTGTCATTAATCTCTCCATATTGATATTCATTATTTGGTCTAATCTGTATGGTTTTTTTTCTGAAGTCAAGAGAAATGATGAGAGATCAGCATAGTAGTCAGATAGTACAGTTTGTATGACAGAGGCTTGGATTTTTGAGTAATGAAAAGTAGTCACAACATTGTCAATACATGTACCTTCGGAATTTGGTAACTAAGAATGACTGATAAAATAGTATACATGGTGTATGGAAGGGGAAGGTGACAAAGTTGTCCACAATTACTAAAATGATATATAGTTTTTCTTTCTGTTGAAACTTTTGACAAATGAAGTAATTACACTGTTTACAAAATTTCACTCATATATAGTAACTAACATGGGATAGCATGCACTCAAAAACTGCTGTAAAAATTATGATACTAACAGGTTTTTAAGTAATTGACTGCTTATGAGTTGTGGTAACTGGTTGGTAAGAAAATAACTGGTTGTTAGATGCTGGTAACAAGTTTATACACTGTTCCACATAATAAGTATTAACTAACTCGGGATTGTATTTGTAGATTACAGGAAATTTGGTTATACTAATGGGTCTTAACTAACTTCTTGTCAATATATAATATTATCAATTATATAGTAATATTGACATTATTAATAAGTGTATGTACTGTTCCACATCCCCAAGATCATTCTCACATGGGATCAAAGTGAACATATCTATCTATCTATCTATCTATCTATCTATCTATCTATCTTCGTTTACAATCCTTGGACGTATAATGACATTTTTAGAAGAACATTTAGGCCATAGCTAGTGAAAAGGCTATGCAGGGTACCTATATCTGGCCCATTTAAATTGAAGTACAGGTTGAAATCAGCACACATAATTATATTGTAATTTTTGGAACTGAGTTTGGCCAACAGATTATCCATTTTTTAAAACTAAATACTCATATTCTCGGCTTAAGGAATCTCATAGATACACAACACAAATGTGTTAATATTTTCTAAATAAAATTGTGACAGTTCAAAGACATATTGAATGTGTTAATATTTTCTAAATACAATTGTGACAGTTCAAAAAACATATTGAATTTTTTCCTGATTTTTTTCTTCGATGTAGGTACACACAAGTGTCAAATATACATTAAAATCTTAAATAGCATTATTTCTATTCTATAAACAATAACTTATTGCTTAGGCATAGCTATGTCTTGTAAATTAATTGATACTGGTTTTGAGGTTACATTTGTGAAGTATAAGCATGTTCTAAATAGATAAGCTTAATTTCAGGTCCTCTAGAGCTTCATATGCAAATTACAATTTTATTATTATTATTATTTTGGTATATCACTTGGTTCATGAGATATCATGAACGAAAGGTGATGTGGTACTATCTTTGGCGTGAATAATGTCACTGGATATGGTTGTTCGGTACTATTAATTCTGTGCCATATTGTAACTTTTCTGTTGCATCACATCTAATGTATATTTGTTTTTGCTCTGATATACACCTTTTCTAGAATAGAATATCCTCAAAAACAGGTGTGGTAAATTTTAAACTATGGCACTGCCAATTTCCAGTCTGCTCTAAGCTTCACATTAAGATATCTCAAGAACCAAGAGAGATATTTAAAAAAAATTATTCTTTATTATCAATTTGTTTTATCTAGGTGCATCAGAACCTATCATCAGATTGTGGCACCTCATGATAGTGCTGCCAGAGAGTGTTTATTATAATAAACGTAACACTAAAGAAAGATTTTAAATCATAAAACCAAAATAACCTCAAATCTTATTGTGTTATCAATTTTTGAAAAGTAGTGGTTCTGAAAAATTCATCAGCTTTGTTTTAGATTTAGAAATATATTGTGCACACACACATACATCACAATCATCTTAACAAAAATAGGTTCTTGAATCTGCAGATAAAGTACGAGCATGCTCCCTCCTTGCAAGTTTTAACCACTTTTTTCCATATTTGTTCATTGTATGGAATGTATACAAATAACCTGTTTGGCATTTTTATTATTTTGCTTTCACACTGGGGCACTACAAAGTACTTATAATATGAGTAATTCATTTTTTATTATAGAAAACTAACACCTGCCATATACATACACAACTGTTTTGTATTGTTTATGGTGGCGTGACTACATTCAAGATACCATAACAGTCTTCAGAATTTCCGAGGTAAATTTAAATTTGTTTTTAAAAATGCAAAATACATAATGTAAATGTTCGAATTAAAAAAAACTGATTTTTAGTAAAATAAGGTAAAATATTAACCTATTTTTCAAATTTAGTCAACTAGCCAATTTCCTCCAGATCACATTTGTCAAATCCAGTCACTATCAGCTGTGCCTGCATCTGTTCATAATATCTTTTGTTCATCACTTTTTCATTTGGGGACACATAAGGACATAGAGATGATTTCTCAAATTGCACACTGTATGGGCATTTAAACTATGGGCTTTCCATCCTTGGTAATGCCATCTGGAGTAGTACCAATGTAATCCCACTCTTTACTTAGTAAGAGTCTACATGATTTCACCTGTTGGAAAAGTAAACAACATTTTTTTTTTAAGTGAGAACATGGCTATATATCTATTCACACCACAAGTTCAAAATAACAGTTTGGTCCAGTGGCTGAGACTAAGGGCAGGCCATATACAATAGCAAAATCATTATAATAAAGGTAAAAAAATAAATAACAAGAACACATAATTACTTTCAATTCCATGAGCTTTTCATAAGATCTTCTGGCAACTTTTACATTTTGATGTTGCCATTTTACAGATGGAAAATGTTTTAGACTTATTGGATTTAGTTGCCTCTA
This sequence comes from Vandiemenella viatica, assembly GCA_031002005.1. NCBI lineage: Eukaryota > Metazoa > Arthropoda > Insecta > Orthoptera > Morabidae > Vandiemenella > Vandiemenella viatica. Next base: position 12,514 of record JARYHS010010328.1, read on the forward strand.
GGCTGGATTTTCACAGAAATTACCTATTGCAACAAATATTTAATTTTACAATGTTTCTACAGTGAGAACATAAAAGTTATTTCAACAGTTACATAATAAGAAAAATGCTGACAGGTTTATTATTCTAACAGTTCATACTTAGTGCACTATCTTCTTCCACAGTGCGATGAATTACATAGACCATTGAGCCTGTTATCATTTTGTCCAAGCTGAATTCCATTGAACACTGTCAGTTTGGTCGCTCGTCCACATTTCCAGTGTATAATTTGATGATACAGGATTAATGCAGGAGGAGGTGTGCCATGAAGGGCAATTAATAATGGGTTTTGTGGTTTGATTGGCCTTGGTATGGTCTGTACATTTGCTATTTCATCTAGCCTAATTTCAAGCAGCCTACTTGCCTTCCAGGAGTAGGCTTCCCCATTGCTGCAAATTAAAGTCAATCTTACATAATACACATTTAGGCAAATTACAGTAATTGACAGAGTGAGCCATAAAATGGTAGTAAATAAGGTAAAAACCATTGGAGTGGATGAGAAAGTGATTTGCAGGGTAGTACAATTTTTAAAAGGTAGAAAACAGAAAGTTAGGGTTGGAAATGTAGTATCAAAAGAAGTGGAAGTAAAAATAAGTGTGCTACAGGGTAGCATATTGGGACCATTGCTATTCATTATTCTAATGAATAATTGTGTTGCTTGTTTACTATCTGAAATTAGATTGTTTGCAGATGACATAATGCTATATAAAAGAATCAAAACGATAGAGGATTGTAAACAGTTGCAGGGTGATCTGGACTGGATTTCTAGTTGGGTTGGTAAACATGGGATGAAGATAAATTCAAAGAAGAGTCAGCTTATTAGATACACAAACAAAAACAAAAGGTTAATTATGAATATAAGATGGGGAAAGAATTGCTTCCTGAAGACTTGAAATATAAATATCTTGGCATTACATTTGATAACAAGCTTAACTGGGCAGGGCACATTGGACAGGTGGTAGGAAAAGGTTTCAAAATTCTGCACTTGTTGGAGAGAGTGATAAGGGGATGTATGAGAGAAGTAAAGGAACTGGGTTACAAAACTTTGGTCAGACCATTGCTCGAATATGGTAGTGTAGTATGGGACCCTCATTTTACGTATCAAATACAGGAGTTGCAGAGGGTGCAAAAAAGGGCTGCTAGATTTGTTTCTGGAAATTATCGCAGAATGCAATCAGTGACGGATATGATAAAGGAGCTGGAATGGGATTCATTGTGCAAGACAGGAGGAGGATGAGGAGGGTCATGGGATTGTACAGGGCATATACTGGCGATGAGGCATGAAGAGATATTGGAATAGGTATGATAAGTAGTGCATGGAAGGGAAAAGATGACCACGACCACAAGTTGGCACTCGATTTCTGGCAAAAGGGTTTGAGGATATTCTCTTTTTTAGGTAAGGGTGTCAGGGATTGGAATGAGTTACCAAGAGAAATGATGAATAATTTACCGAAAACGTTGAAAGAATTTAAAGATAAAATTTGTAGAGGGCAAATGTAGGTGGGTGCAGGATAGGGGGAAGATGGGGGTGTAGGAAAATTGCCACTGGAGCCTGTGCTCTATTGCAATTAAATTAAATTAAACACTACAAGCTCAATTTAACAAGCTCTTACCTGTGGCTTGCTAGTCTTGGAAATAACCTCCATGGATTCCCCACAGAAGGCATAATGTTCTAGGTTGTAACTTGCTGCAGCAACAAGTTTACATTCTACAGACCACACAGATCAAGCTGGACATGGATGGCATGTAGCCTGACAAATTTCACTGGATTCTCTTGTAGTTGCAGCCATACACAAAGCTTTAATGAAAACCTCAACCTGCAGATCAGCGTTAATTTTGTACACATATCACGAACATTCTTATGGCTAACTGCCTTCCTGCTGCTCTTTGCTTTCGTTTCAATAACCAATTGCTTGTATAACTTTATCAAGGGTGGAAAATTTATTTTTAAGAATGGCACACAACTCATTAAACCCATCTTCGGGAAATTAGTACGCTGCCTCCGGACACACTATCTCAATTTCAAATAATGTTTGGAAGTTCTTCTCTCCTACATAACCTGTAAACGCAACGCAAATCTCTTTTAGAAATACAGGGATAAAAACCACTTTGGCCTAAAAACAGACATTTATAGGTTCAACAAACGAGCAGAGAAACGCGGACAAGAGGGCCAATTGACAAGAGGGCCAATTAATCGGTACTTTCTAGGCTTAATTCGCTTTGATCTTGTGAATTCTCACCTCTTAATCAATTCTTATTTCGTGCACTTCGACAGATTACATGCTCCATCTTGAAGGAGTATTTCCTTCACTCATTCACTGTTAAGTTATTATAGACACACTCCATCATATACAAAAACAAATGTAAAGTGTGGCAGTCAAAGTCAATGATACCATATTTTGTACTGTAGCCAAAAGAAATAACTTACAAAGTTCTTTACTGAGTTAATCATTAGTTGACTTACACTCCTTGTAGACAACACAAACCGCAAGTGTTACCCTTGTTTATAAAGTTACGATTTTTTATCATAATTTATAATTACTTAAACAATGTTGGACTTGTAAAGAACAATTTTAATTTGAAAATGACCCATAATCGAGTGAAACCATCATACTTTTGCTTATATACCCACCCTTTGCGTTCAACTCCTGCTGAGATTTGAACGTACGCTAATTATCTCTATCGATAATGACAAAGAAATTTATCATAACTATTATAACATCAAATAATTTATTAACTGGACTGTAACAAATAAATGAAATGTTCGCTAATATTAGCGATATAACTATTTGTTTAATAAAGCGAAGCAAAACTTCGTTGTCGATATGGGCGGAATCTGACGTTAATATCTCGAACTACTACCGCAGCTAACTATTGATAGCATTTTTAGAGTTCGCGTTTAGCTAAGGTCGCATACGGATCTAGTCTAGAAGCTACGAGAGTGCTTCCTTGTTTACGTGTGTGTCGGTAGTGAAGTGAGTATACAGCGGTGCGAGTGGCCATAGCGCCAAGTGAGTGTATCGGTGACAACAAGTTCTAATGGGACACAACATCCGAACCCAAAAGTAGTTGTTAAAATATGTGTAAAGGAATTTATGTGCACGTCAGAACAAATACAGTTCGTCGGCAGCGGCAAAGCGTGTAAAGGAGCCGCAATGGCGGAATCTAGTGGTGGCATTACAGCCAAAACAACTGGCGATAATCACGATTTATTTATCTACCAATCAAAAAAGATATGTCGGAGGCTACAAAAAAGAAGATGGAAGAATCTACATTGGGTAGTGGAGAAGAAGGGAAATATAACCTCAGAAAGAAGCATAGAGCCTCGGATAGAAGAGGTGTACCTAAGGGAAATGAAGAAGAACCAACGACGTCAGAAACATTACTAAATTCGAATAAGGGACAGACTATAAAGCAGATGATAACATCGCAGCTTCTACCATCTCACATCCCAGATATAGCGAGTAAGACAAGAAGTGATCAACTGAACCCCGTTATCCCAAGTCAAGGCGGGTATAAAGAAAAGCCAGCTTCACCATTTATGGCCACTATATGGCCGACAATCACAGGCACCATATGTAGTTACAATTGAGCCGAAGATGAATGGCACTATGCCACATCCAATTCAACTAGGTAAAATATTCTATAACAAGGTTGACGGACTGCAGAGCATTAACCAACAGGGCAAAAACCGCATGATGTTGGAATTCTTAAAGGCGGAGACAGCAAACAGCTTTGTGGGAAACAACGATTTCTTAAATTCACTGGGATTAAAAGCTTATATCCATGCCAACAAGGTCGAATGCAAAGGTGTTATTAATACGTCCCTACAGACCTCAACGAAGAAGAACTAAGTATAAACATTATATTAACTGCTCCGATTGTAGGTGTAAGAAGATTTATTAAAAAAAAAATACATTTGGATGGAAAAGTGGAAACAAAGCCTTTACAAACGGTTCTACTTATCTTGGAAAGCCAATTTTTACCAGATGAAGTTGAGCTCTTCTATCTAAGATTTAAAGTAACTACATATGTCTACCCCGTGACTCAATGTTTCAAGTGTCAAAGATATGGGCACATCTCTACTAATTGTAGAAGTAAAGAGAGATGCCCGAAATGTGGGGAGGAACACAATATCTCCAGCTGCCATAATGAGGTTATCAAATGTGTGAACTGTGGAGGTGACCACAAGGCCAATAACAAGACATGCCCAATTAGAAAACAACAAGAGGAGCTAAACAAAAACAGGCGCATTGTAGCAAAATAGTAACGGGAGCTGAATACCAGCACAAGCCTATCGAATTTCCCCCCTTACAACCTAAAACCTACAGCGCAGCAGCAACAGTTGAAAAGACAATCACTAATAGGGAATTACCTCCAGAAATAGGAGAAACAAGTGCGGTCCAGATGGCGGATTCACCACATAAGGAACTGGATGCTGAATGCATTAACACCATAGTTAAAATTGTGATTAAAACCATCATGCAACAGTTAAAAGGAAACTTACCCAAGGAAGTGATAAAAAAATTCAGGAAGAAGCCACCAGTAACATCATGCAAGAAATAAAGGAAATGGGAGCGAGTGGTACTACAATGGAGATATGTAACATGACTGATAATAATGGATAAAAGTCGAAATTCACAACATTACAATGGAATGCCAGAAGCTTATTACCAAAATGGAACGACCTACTGAGAGTAATCCAGGAGCACGCCCCACATGTTGTAATGATCACTGAAACATGGCTACATAGGGACATTAATATAAATCATAGAAACAACAACATCTACAGAAAAGACAGGTGCAATGGTTTCGGAGGAGTTGCTATATTTGTGAGAAATGATGTGACTAGCGACATTAGAAACATAGCGGTGCCATGTGCTAATATGGAGAGAATGTGACGGTAATCTACAAACCTCCTCAAAGCAACATTACAGAAGAAGACTGGGATGAGTTATTCAACCAGCTACCTGCTTAAAGTCTGGTGGGAGGGGACTTCAATGCTCACCACCCGATGTGGCAGGCAGGACAAGCGGATCATCAGGGCGAAGAACTCACGTTGGCATTAACGTCATCCTCACTTACTGTGCCTCAACAACAAGCACGAAACGAGACTCGGAACTCCACCCCAAAAGAAACTCCTCACCTGATATTTCACTGATAGCGGCATGCATGATGACCAGGACTAAGTGGGAGATCCTACAGGATACTCTAGGAAGCGACCATCTGATTCTGAAAATATCATTGGATTCCCCTGCGGACCCGAAGACAACCCCATCAAAAAGCGCTGGAATTGTAACAAGCCAATTGGATCCAATATCAAGAAAAAAATCAGTTTGCGAATGGAGCACACACACTCAGATACAAACGACCCACAACAACGATACAACGACCTGGAAAACATAATAATTAAATCTGCAGAAGAAGGCATCCCAGAATATAAAGTAAGTGAAAGTAACAAGATCATCAGAAAATCCTGGTGGTCAGTCCTTTCCCGCCTCCAATAACCTCGACAAATGGAAAAATTCTGTGAGTGGAAACACACGACCAAATGTTGTTTCTCGATGTGTGAAAACTACTCAACAATGTTCTAATTGTTAATGATCAATTCCTACTTCTGCAAGAAATTTGTAGTGAAACTAAATCTAAGGCTCTAGTTACAACCTTCCGAAGAAACACTTCATTTCACTGTAAGTGATAGGACTACCAGTTCCTACATAAGATGGAATCTGAACCACGAACAGCCTATCGCAACCCACAATCACAAACCAACCTTTATCAGAGTACGGTATAGCTGAGAGTAATGATCTATTAAAGCTCGAACCAAGATCGGGATTCAAATCAGCGATCTGTGAATCCCCATTCAGACTTTCTAACACTGAGGCACATGTCTTCTCATCGTTTCGAAATCATTCAGAATAAGATGGATCCCCCCCCCCCCCCGGAACGGAAGAGAAGCCTGGGAGAACAGTTGTCCAGTAATATGATCGCTTACAAACCAGAGAGTATATTAAGCATGTATGTTAACATCGTTGACTTTGAGGTGCGATAAAGGACGATTCCGAACCATGAAACCTACAGGAAAACGAACCGCAATCGTGCTTCTTGTATGTACATGCTGTGTCGTGTCTAATTACCTCGATCGGGGCTGGAAACGGGAATATAATGACGGAAAGGGTGTACTGGAAACCGATACCAGCTCCATAAAACATAAGAGAGTAACAGTCATACACTGTCCCAGCAATTGCAAATACTGCAACAATAATAATTCGTGTTGTCTTCCTATACTTTTTTACTTCTCAGATTGTATTCCTAATTTTCGGGGAGTAACG
>JARYHS010010329.1:0-112928 GCA_031002005.1 Vandiemenella viatica
GTCCTGAAGTTGCTGCCCAGGGCAGGTGCCCTGGTTTGCTCCCCCCTAGATCCAGCACTACCGCATGTAACATTTCCAACAATATTTTTTTTTTTATCTCCCCCACCATTTCCGTTCTGACCAAATTGACACATATGCTGGCCTAGGCATATGAATCAATTTCGATTATGAGTAAGTGAACATTCAAAATAATGTGATTTTATTTGTGTTTATAATTTTTTGTCATTGTATCCTCCTTCCTTTAACTTTGGTAAATCATGGGTGTACTTCAGTTTTCCTACCCACATTAATATCACCATTAATATCTTCCTCCTCCATATGTTATTAAGATTTAAAAAAAAATAATTTTTAGAATTTTTTTAATAACACACAATTTGTAACAACATTCAATATGAAAATTAAACACTGAAAAATTACCAGAGACTATGAAAAAACATTTGTTTAACATATTTGTTTAAAGTTGGTGTGACCTATAGACATTTCAAAATCAGGCAATAAAGTAAAAAAATGATCCAAAATGGTTATGAGCTTGAGTTGTAATTAATTCACTGGGTTGGTATGGTCCTTTTTAATACAAATATCTTACTTCTCCATGCTGCCCTGATTCCATTCTCTCTTGACATGGTATAAATGTTTCAAGCTTCCTTCTGCTCATGTATTAAACTAGTGCAGTAAAATATGTTTGTTTCTTATATGTCTATTTTACTCTCCATTTTCCTCAGGCCATTACTAAAAAATGTGGAACATATCCATAATCACAGCATTATCACAGTGGGCTGTTTTTCTAAGGCTGTAGATTGTCTGACTACAGCTTAATTACCAGAGTTGGATCTCCAACGAAACCCAGGATTTTTCTTCATATGAGAAAGTCCAGAATGGCTCCCTAGGCCCACTTGACCTGCTGTCCAATGAGTATTTAAAAGTCTGCTGGATGTGATGCTGATATGTCACCTCCTTCTTCAGTGCTTTAGGTCTAGGGTGGAATACCTTCTACAACATTATCACTCCAAATTATAAAGCTTCCAACATTATTTTGTTCCGTGTCAGAATGAATGCTGTCAACTGATACATCTACGCAACAGCTTAGTACAAATAACTGAACCAAGTAGGGTTATTGACTTCTCAGTAACTTTTGTTCTTGTAGGCCGTCAGGGATTGGTAGGAAATCATAGAACTTATTCGAATATGCAATTAACAGATAAAAATAGTGTGTTGAGAACAGTTTATAGAAATTGTTTCAGATCAAACTTTTCACAAAGTATTGCATAAAACAAATTAATTGAATATCGCTTCCTTCTATTTTTGGCACTTATTTACATTTTATTTCAGCAGTGACCTGTAATTAATAAATAATGAACAAACATTGCTTTTCTGACATAAACATCTCTCGACTAATGGTAAAAGAAACAGAGAAAATTTCAAACAAACAGGAAAATAGCTGATATCAGTTTACTCAAAAATAATGCCTCATATAAATCTGAAGTAAAGGCAAAGTACTCAGTAAGATTTTATAGGAAAATGGAAAGAGAGAAGTGGGTACACAGTATGGAGGTACTATGGGCAGTAATGTTATATAGTTAGATATTTTAATTAGATAACTTTTGGAAATGTAGCATTGTCTGTGTGATATCTGTCACTGTCTATACCACGTTCACTCTGACCTGGCGGCTCAAGGTGAAGTTTCCCGGGATCCACTCCTCACTCATAAGTTCATAACCCCCTCCCTTCCTACCTCTCGGTGTCGGTGCTGTGTCCAGGTTGGGGTGTTGTAAATTTTCCCTTCACATGTAGGGGTAAGGGCAATGGATTGAAGATAGAGCAGACTGACCTTGAGCTGATTAATATGAACACAGCCATGGCTGCTTGAGAACTGTAGAATTTTTTTTTTTTTGCCATTTCTCTTGACTATAATTGGTTGAAATATGATATATTTGTGTTCATCCTGTTTAATTATTGTAGTTCTCTTATCTGTAGGTTATTTTTTTTATTTTTTTTTAAATGTGATGAGTTTACTTCTTCTGTCTCCATATATTTGAAATAAACACGAGGAACATAGGAGATAAATGGAAGATCCTACAGGAATTACTTCAGACAAAAAATAATTCAGACTTTTAATTATTCTTATATACTCAGAAATATTATATTAAAAAAAAATGTTTCGGCAGTTCTGTCATTACGGTGGCGCGACACTCTGATGATAAATTCTTGTACAGCTCGATGAAACAAATCGAAAATAAGGAACAAATTGTTTTGATATCTCGCTTGGTTATCGAGATATAGCACGTTAAAAATCAGCTATAGGTATAATTCCTTGTGCTTTTGGTAACTTTTTTCTGGTCCAGGCCGTATTTCAACCTAACAGCCACTAGGAAGAAAGTAAAACACCTATAGTGCATTTCCACCTTATGGATATAGTGGTTTTGGTGATTTTTTTTTTTCTCTGGTCCAGGCCGGATCTCAAACTAATCTCTTCACTTTTGGGATACATTATCTCGAGAACTAAGCGAGATATTTAAAAAATTGATTATTTATTTTACATACGAATTCATCATCAAATTTGGCTAAGGCGAAATTTTTCTTCTGGTTCAGGCTGCATTTCAATCTAACCACGAGAACTAATGAGATATCAAAAAAAAAATATTGTTTTCCATTTGTCTAGAGCTACATGAGAATCCATCTTCTAATTGAGGCGCCACGGTTATCGTAGAATCTCCAATTTTTCTAATTTCAATATGAAATGTAAATAATGCTTTAGAACAGCATAAAAATGTAGCAAAATATGCTATTTATCATAAGAGTCTACAAGGAACTATGGTGTGTTAATATTTAGCAAAGTAAGGTTTGAGACTAACAATTATCTGAACACTAGAGATAAACCCTTAAACTGTGATTACTTTCTCTGTTCTAGTTTCAATTCATATTGCATTGTTTTCTGCTACATTATTACCGGAATTTCTATTATTTCTCAACATGGCTTTTGAACCTGCTCGAAGATAAAGTGGTTCAAATCATTCATTGAACATGTTTTCTTGTGTTAACTACATCTCACATCTAGCAGAAAAGCCACCATAGTAAATACAGAAAATAAATTCATATTCTCATGTCGCATTAAGCTCAGTTAGGCCTGACAACTAGTTTTTAGATAATTATTTTTATTTTATCTGTAAATCTTAGCATTTTCGGAATACTGGAAGACATATGGATACTGGTGTTTTCTTAAGTGACGTGCAAGATTTTTGGGATTACTGGAGATCGCGATTCCACCAGGAGTTGTCATCATAACACTGCAGTGGTCAAACGCAAGGCTCCACTAGAAATTCTTTCCGAAGTACATTTAACAGTTTCATGCTGTTCCAGGCTGTATTAAACCTAATTACTGCTTGAAAATAATGATCCAGGCTGTATTACAACGGAATTAGTGCTTGAAAATAATAAGTATTGCGACTGACAACAGCAGTATTTCAACGATATTACTGAATGTTGTTGTAGTGGAATCGCGATCTCCAGTAGACCCAGATTTTTGATGTGATGAGAAATGTAATACAATAAGCGATTTTGTCATCCTGACTAAAATGTCTTAAGAATCAGACTATTACTGGAACTGATCAAAGAGAGAGATTTTTTTCGCAAATTCTTTTAAATAAAAGAGCATTGTACCTCGGTTTGAACAAATCGAAGAGTGGTACATTAATTCGCTGTGTTTAATACAAAACATATTTCCAGGTTTTCAACTTGTTTCATGATATACGAACAACAACGAAATGCGCAAAATGTTTTTCGTTATGTAGTTAGAAATTGTTATGAATGCCAAAACATTTCTTTTCTCGTATTATATGGTATCTATGTAATATGTGCGAACTGCTATGTCTGCTACTGAATTCAGCAGGTTACCAAAGAAACGAAAAAGTATGGGGTCGAATTGTTTGAGAGTCGAGGTTCAAGTAGTAGTATATGGGTCGACCGTATAGATGGCACTAATAGCAGACGATAAGATGCCTCATTACTTCATACATTTCAGTACATTTTATACAATTATTGTGTACATTTAAATGTGTTAAGCATAATACTTCAAGAAACTTATAAGTATTATGCTTTTAACATATTGTTAGTTGTTTTTATTGTCAGAAAGCAGTAGTTCTGAACATGCGTCTCGAGACAGTATGGTAGGGAGGGTCTGTTATAAATTAAACGAAGCAAACCTCGAATGTTACCTTTGCGCAGTGGCAATATCGTAACCAATGAGGTTTATCCGAGGTGCGATTATTGCTAGTTGAAAACTTTTACCAATACCCCGCCTAGGGGACGTGAAATACCGTCCACTACGGCAATTTTTGTAAACTCCTACGGGAGTATAATGTAATGAAATATAGGATATGTTGCAACTATATTGGTTTCGTTGATATTGGTTGTAATTCCAAGTTTCTGACTGTCGAGGTTGAAGAGCTTGAGTGTCCCTTAATCATAAGATTTTTCCCGGAATTCAGGATCCCTCGTGGCGAGATTTTAAGGTGACCTCCCCCCTTCCTGCTGACGGAATTCCTAGTATTTTTTTAGACCTTTTTTTAATTCTACTGTTCTTCAAGAAATTAAAAAGAAGACCTGAGAGTTCCTTCCACCCTCCCCCCCCCCCCCAATTTTCACCCGCACGTTATTAATGGACGCCCCCTTAACTTATTAAATTGCATTTACTCTAAGATTGTTAAGACAGAAGCTTTAGGACATAAACCTTGGAGTGAAAATTATTAAAAGTGCAATCGAAAATAACTCCTGTAATGCTTTAACAGTTCCCACAAGAAACTTTGTCATTTCCTACAGTACAGTTTTATTTCATCATACATGTAGTGCTAAAAATATTTTGGAAAGAAATTAGTCAATAAATTTAATGCTCTAATTTATAGAAATTTTTGGTTGTCAGTGAAAAGATATGAGGGAACATACCAAAATCTATGACATTGCAATTAAATCTTAAAATGTCTCCTTTCTCATATATAATTGTTAACCTGAATGCATCTAAATACCAAGAAGATAACTCATTGCGATTATTTTGTTTTCATTTTTATGACATTTCACCCCTAATGTAGGGAATATCCTGTGGCAGAACAGAAATATTTTCATAAAAAAAAATATATTTTTGATTTCTGAGAGTAGATAGAAATGAATAGTATATATACTCTTAGAGAGAAAAAGCAATAAGATATAAGTTGCTATGGACATAGGACTCGAGAGATGTTAGTAATCAGCATAGATGAGTAGATTGAATGATTGGGATAATCGTTGCCAAAATAATGAACCTGCATCTTCTGAGAGTAACCAATTTCATTGTAATCCCTAGTAGATTCAAATAGTATATAATAAACCACATATATTTGGATCGAAAGAACTGAGTTATTTGTAATTATAATCGGTCCATCAATCAACGATAAGCGTCACAATGTCTATATCTTCTCGAACTGGTGACTGTAGAAACAGTTAGTGAACAAATACTAATATAATACCCATAATCATCATTTTTCTTTGTTTGTAATTTCCAGCATCCACTCCAATCAGTATCACATTACTTTACTTAATCTATAATACAATAATAATTTTCCATAGAATCTGGAATGAGAGATTAAGAGGACATGGAAAGAATTTAATTCACAGCAAAATAATTACACAGCAGATATATATTGTAATGACACACGTTACAAGCGAGTGTAATTATATAAACAGCGGCCTATAACATTACGAACAGCTGACCCAGGATGCCTTCAATCAGGCGACTATCTGCACGAGTGCCCATAAACAGATATAGAGCATCCCTGTTGTCTGGTGGAGGCGAGGAAGCTGATTAATCCCCTATGAAATGTCAGCTTGCTTCAGAGCTTTTGGAGTGTCTTGATAGTGTAGGAGCCTTGAGGAGAGATCTGTAGTTGATACCACTGTGCCACTTGTAAGACAAGAGTAAATGCACTAGGCACTAGAGAAGATTCTTGTAGAATCAACAATAAGTACCATGTAACACCATCATTGTACAAGTGAGAGTTTTATTGAGTTAGTGAAATTATTATTAGAGGTGGTTGTGGTAAATGGTATATTTGATGTTAGTGTGTGAAAACATGTTGGGCAGGTATGAGTAAGAATGTTCATTTAAGCTACATACTTTTCAAGAAATTGAATTAATGTTGTTTATAAATCATTAGAAATACTGCCATACCTATATGTATGACAGTAGTGACAAATATGAAGTGCTAAAACTACACTGCATCAGAAATTAAATACTTTTGTTTCATAAAACATAGCTCCTTATGAAGAAACTAAAGGAAAACTCAGAAAACCAATTCCTATAACTGTCTTGAGTTAAGTAAAAAAATATAATAATTTGGCAACTAATATTGTTTAGATATGTGTGCCAATGGTTTGTAACAGGTGTACTTGTGGCTAAGTAGTAAGATGTGACAGTTTAACGTAACAAACGCAACAGTACTGAGTTTACCTATGGTTAATTGAAGTAAAATACTTTGAATGGTTGAAGTAGGAAAGGGTTGCTAGAAAACTGTTTACTCTGGTAATGTGTGCAGCATTTATAATATTATTTCAGTCAAGTGGCAAAACCTATTTACAAGTTGGACAGTTCATGCTGAAACTAGTTTCGAAAGAGCCTACTGAGTAGTTATGTAGTCATCTCATGCATAACATTAAAAAAAATACTTCCTTCATTTACACTCTGTGTGTTGGGTTGTAATTTCACAATAGTTATGATGTTTAATCTACTTTAGCAGGAAGGTACACTTTTGGAAACTGAACAAGATATTATAATACTTTGCCCTCATAAACATGGTTTATATTGTTTGTTACTTATGCTTGACATAATACACATTTAAACACAGAAATGGTGGGGATTTGTGTTGGTTTAGAAATGTGTTGTGGTGACAATAGTTTGCTAAGATTGAATCTAGCATTTGATGATTGTCAGATGGGTTGGAAAGTAAGAGTTATCTTTTCAGAATATGTCACTATTATAGTTAAATTTTTTGTTCCTGTTGGTGTACTGTAGGGATTTTCTAAACTAAGACTCCATTGTTCTTTTAAGTAAATGTTTCACCTTTGTAATGTTGTGAAGCAGGCAGTTATTGCCATTGTAATGTTTCCAACTTAAAGTAAGAAAATGCAACTAAATATAAATTTTTATGTCTTGTGTTTTGCTTTCTAGATTAATTCCACTGTGATTAGAAAATGTGTAGATCGTGAAGGTAACTTGTCAAGTGCAGAGTGAAGCAAAAACATGTTCTCAGACTTGTACTCTACTGTTGCAAGCATTCACAAACACATAACAAGAAAAAGGCTTTGCTGTTCTTTAATTTCGTGAGAAAAGCAATTGTCACACATTGTTAATTAATGGCTGTAAACTTGCTATAATAGTATAAAAGAAATGTTGATATGGATTGAGATAGCAATATTTTTACCCTTTTGCACTGCGCTGGTATCCGAAATCTGATGAGTCACTGCATTGAAGTTAGTACATTTCAAACATTTGAAGCCTATGTAGGTTATGGTATGTTATTGACACATTTTAGGGTATTCAGCTTTGTCAGAGTCTCTCAGCTTACATTCTGTTGGGATAAGTTTAAATCGGATATTACCAGGAATAAAGCAGTGTAACATTTCTATTTTGAAAACTGGCATTGAAGCCCATATCTATTTGAGAGAGCAGAAGTGTTGACTGCAAAGCTGATAGCAGGAGGCATTAGGGTATACATTTAGATGTGTCACACTTTCTCTTCTAGGTAGCACTTCCCAAATTGGCTTAATACACCCGAGGATACGATTATTTCGGAAAGGACAGATGCAGTTGGAGGAAATAGTTATTCTAAATGTTACATTTCGCGAGCGAGGTTGAAATGTCAAGAATGAAAATGACATACGTGAACAGAAAAGGTCTCCAGGTTAATAGAGAAAACATTCGAGCTGAAGGTAAACATGTAACAGCAGAGACAATACAAACAGCGATTATGGACTAAAGGTAGAGATTCAGATCAAAGGTGTTCCTCCCATCGTTGTGACAGATAATTTTTTTCGAAATATCTGGAAGCAAAAGTGTAAGCTTTTGTATGAACAAAATATCGGTATATTAAGATGTACGTATTTTATGTGTGTATGAATGAGTCTTGCATGTGGAATAAAACATATGCTATAAATGTAGTAGCAAAATGCGCTGCTGCCATCTGTTGTTTCGTTTTGTAACTGTTAGCGTACAGAATGTAGCACAGGAGAGCGATCGTAAGCTAAATGTTGGAATTGAGGTTTAAAGAAGTATTTGTCACATTGGAGTTTGCTTCTGTTGATGGTACTTATGCTGGTGATTGTGAATGGCAGGATTTGATACATTGGACGTGGTCTGTATTGCTTCCAGCTGAGGAGTTCTCACACCGTTCAGTAAAGGTACGAAGGTTACTTAAGTTAAATCGCTGCGATTGTTCGGTATACTTACCTGGCGTGGGGGTTACCGTGATCATGAAGGCGGTTCCTCCAGGGTGAGGCTCTTCCATTGCACTTCGGTTGGGCTGACCCCTGCGATTATCCCTAATGTGGATAACTCGGGCGCACAATTTTTGGTTGTCGGGACTGCGTTCGCGCTGTCCCGGTTTGATTTAATTAAAACACAAGTTGATAAGTAGTGGGGTATAAAGGGGTTTGTGTATTCATTTTCTCGATGGTTACGAGTTTATCATTCTGGCTTCGCATTCGGGAGGACGGTGGATCGAATTCCCGTCCGGGCATCCAGATTTGGGTTTTACATGGTTTCCCAAATCACTCCAGGCAAATGCCGGGATGCTTCCTTCAAAAGGCCATGGCCGAATTCCTTGCCCCCATTCTTTCCCGTCTCTAAAGACCTCGCTGTTATAAGAGACGTTAAGCAGTTAAAAAAAATATATATATAAAAAACTAGTTTATCCTGACGTTGGACTTATTGCAGTTGAGGAAAATATCCGGTTATTGCCGCCAGAGCATTTTCTGCTTGTACTTTTCTCAAGCAGTTGTTGTCTATTGACATTTCCTACTATTTGTTAGTGTTTTGTGTCTTTGCTTCTGGTTTGCCTTTATGTTTGCTCCTTATTTATTTTATGTTGCTTCTGGGATTGCTAATGGTCTTTTGTGTTTGTCATAAGCTGTATTATATTTACCAAGACTAGCGATGAGGGGGTTTGTTGACTTCGCTGCTGTTCTGTAGAACTTTTCGGTGATGTTCTTTCAGCGAGTAGTGGGATGCCAGCAGCTGTGTGCAGGTCTATTGTAGGGAACAGGGTTGGCACATGGAGAGCCCTCCGCAACGCCCTGTTTTGCATAGTTTGTAGTCTGGCCAGGGAGGTTTTGGAGGCGTACCTCACACCGGGCACGCATATTCAATAACTGGTCTGACCAGACTGCAGAAGATGTTTACGCCAATGTTGGGAGCCAACGTGCTATCCCTGTTGAGAACAGGGTATAATTGCTGGAGGCGAGCTGCTACTCGACGTCGGAGATCTTCGATATGCCGAGACCATGTCAGTCGCTTGTCCAACGTCACCCCTAGGTATTTTACCGTGGGTGACCATTCAATTTCTTCCCCATTTAGTTTCAGTGTTGGAGAAGGATCTCGTCGAGGAGTGCGTTTCCCCGTGCGCCTCGTCAACATGATTGCTTGGGTTTTTGATGCATTTAATGTAATTCTCCATCTTCTCGCCCATGCTAAGGTTTGCTGGAGAACTTCCTGAAGCCTGCGAACTGCGGCTGCTTTAGACCTGGGGGCGATAAAGAAGGCAGTATCGTCTGCATAAAGTGCTGTTCGCACTGATGCTGGTGCTGGAATATCTGCCGTGTACAAACTGTACAGCACCGGTCCCAACACAGAACCTTGCGGGACGCCTGCATTTATGGGTCGTCGAGTTGAGAGGGCGTCTCCCATTTTGACCCGGAAGGTCCTTCCGCATAGGTAGCTGCGCAGCAGTTTGACGAGCGGTCCAGGGATTCCTTGTTGGTAAAGTTTATAGAGTAGTCCTTTATGCCAGACGGCATCAAAGGCTCTCGCAACGTCTAGCAAGACGAGTGGGCAGTACGCACGATAGTTGAAGGCTGTAGTTGCTCTCTCAACAATCCGCATGATTTGCTGGGTCGTCGAATGCCCTTTTTGGAATCCAAATTGAAATTCTGGTATTAGACCTTCTTCCTGAATATGCTTATTTAGTCTTTTCAGTAAGAGTCTTTCGAAGACTTTACTTAGCGCCGGCAGAAGGCTTATTGGACGGTAGTAATGCGGGAAACTGCCATTCTTGCCGGGCTTCTGTATAGCGATGACGACTGCCTCCTTCCAGCAACGAGGAAATTTTTGTGTGCATAACACGGAGTTGAATAGATCCGCTAGCAGTGAGATGGCTTCTGACGGGAGGTTTTTTAGAATTTGGTTTCCTATTTTATCCTTGCCGGGAGCTTTTCTCAAGTGCAGTCTTTTAATAGTGTGTTTAATCTCCTCTTCGGAAATTTCCTCAATTTGGTGTTGGTCTTCCGCCTCCAAGAATCTTGCCAGTCGTTGGTGGACCTCAGCAGTGTGCTGTTCGTCTTCTTCCTCCGCAGGCCTAAACTGTCGCTCGAAATGATCGGCCAGAGCGTTAGCTTTATCTACGTCCTTGTATACGAGTCCTCTCTCGCTATGTAGTGGTGGTATGCGAGCGCGGCGTTTGGTGAATCTTCTTGTTTCGCTCCATAGAGTGCCATCGTGTACTTCTAGGGAGGCTAGTCTGGCCGACCACTCCCTGTTTCGATGATCGTTTAGTGCAGCTTTGAGCTCACTTTGTAAGCGGTTTAGCAGGCGCCTGGTGTGTGGTTACCGAGTCAGTTTCCACTCCTTTGCTACTTTATTCTTGTTTCTGATATGCGCAACCAGCTCGGGAGGTAGTTGTCGAGAATGCTCTTTCGGTCCAGATGGGGGTGTTGAATTCTTAGCTGCCTGGAGGACTGTTGTAGTAAATTGTTTCAGTGTGGTCTCGGTATTGAGTAGGTTGATTTCGCGGTGTGGTTGGATGGTAGATCTTATAATCTCTCTGAAGCTGTCCCAGTCTGTCTTGTTATAATTGACTGGGCTCGCTTGATGTTGCAGTCGCATTCCGACGTCAATTTGAACCATTACTGGTGAATGATCTGAGGACAGTCTATTTATGGTGTTTGAGGTTATGAATCCGATGATTCCTCTGGACATGGTAATGTCTAGGACGTCCGCGCGACCTCCATTCCAGGGAAAGTGGGTTGGCTCTTCGGGGCCCCAGACCTGGAAGTTGTGTCTCTGTGAGAGCCGGTAAAGCTGATTTCCCGCTTGGTTTGTTGCTCGAGACTTCCATTCGGGATGTTTGGCATTCAAATCCCCTCCGATGATGAGCTTTCCTCTGATATTTAGTAGGTTCAGGATATCTCCTTCAACCATTTGGCGACGTGGTGGTCTGTAGGCGGCAATTATAGTGATGGGTCCCATGATTGTACTTATTTGTATGGCACAAGCTTTTAGTTGCTGCGTTGGTGGTGGAGGTGACTCGTGGTGCGGGATGCCACGTTTGATAAAGATGGCCACTCCACCGCCGGCTGTTGGTCTATCTTTGCGGTAGCAGTTATAATTTGCAACACTGGCTCTGAGGCCTGGCTTTAAGTGCGTTTCTGTAACAAGACAGATATCAACGTTTTCGTCTCTTAAGAATTGGCGAAATTCACCGAGCTGCTGGAATATGCCGCATGCATTCCAAACGCATATAGACAATTTGTCGATATGGGTTCTATCCATGATGGTACTGGTTTTCATCTGGCTTGTCAGCTCTATGGGCTGTCGTAACTGCAGCCTTAATATCTGCTGCAAGTTGGTCGAATTTCGTTAGTAGTGATGTGAGCATTGTGAGCAGTGAGCCAACAGTGTTTAGTAGTAGCTCCATATTTCCTCCTTCGTTAGTTGGTTCAGAGGTTGGGCGATACTGGTGATGTTGACCGCTGTAGGAGCTTGAACTGTGGATCTCTGCCGCTGGAGGCAAGTTTGCTTCTTGTGGTTGTTGTGTCCCTTTGATTGCTTCCGAATAGGAGTTCGGCGGGCAGGAACCTGCAGCCTGTTGAATGGCGCTTTTCTTGCGGGGGTTAGGTGAAGTTTTTTCCGGTTGCTGACGTTTGGTAGATTTCTGTGTCGATTTATTAGAGATCTGTGCTTTACTGCTCTGTTGTGGCTGGCTAGTTTTTTGCTGCTGGTCTTTGTGTTTTTCTGGGGGCTCTTGAGGTACGCCAGAATTTTGCTTCTTCTGTGCGTTGCGCTTTTCTTGTGCGGCTGCTGCCTGCTCAGCAGCTATGCCGCGTTGTCTTTCGCGGGCTCTCTTAAAGGCTATGCAGCCTTTGTAGCTCGCCACGTGTTGTTCTCCACAGTTTGCGCATTTTGGAGGGCCTTCGCCTTTTTTGAGAAGGCAGTCGTTTGATAAGTGCGCTCCTGCGCACTTAACGCAGATTGGCGGCATGTTACAGTGTCTCGCCACGTGTCCCAGAGCTTGACAATTGAAACACTGTATTGGTCCATTTGATGATCGTAGTTTCTCCACAGCTATGCGCAGAGACATGAAGAACTCGAGCGAGAATATTTTCCTATTTTGAGGTCTGTCCGGGAGGACTACTAAGAAGAGCGGCATAAGCTCAGATCTTCCTGGTCTCTTGAGTCTTGTAACTGTTCGTATGTCGAAACCAATGTCTTCCAGCTCCTCCTTAATGTCCGCTGTCGGCATGTTAGCTGGAAGTCCTCGTAATACTATTTTGAGTAGCTTTTCTGCTGCAGAGGGAAAAGTGTAATATGGGACACTTCCCCTCTGCAGCGCCGCTGTTACTGCCAGGTAATCTTCCGCGGAGAGGTCAGCTTAACCTTGTCTCCTCCGGCCGATTTTGCTTGAAATGGTTTCCCTTGAAGTACAGTTTTTACCATCTGGTATAGCTCCTTGTAGGTATTCGGATACTGCACCACAATAGGTGGAAGCTGCTGCTGCTGCCTTTGCTGTCGATGTTCTGTTTGATGCTGTTGATGCTGCTGCTGCTGTTGTTGGTGCTGCTGAAGCTGCTGCAGTTGTTGTTGCTGCTCTTGTTGATGCTGTTGCGGTTGCTGTTGATGCTGCTGCTGCGGTTGATGTTGTTGTTGCTGGGGAGCATCTTCACCATTTAGTATTTCGTACAGGTTGCTGATCTCCATCCTGGCTGGGTCCAGTGGTGGTGGGGGTTTACAGGTTCGCCTAGCTAGGACGAATCCGTCTCTGTCTGGCTGTGTTCCTCTGTTCTTGGTTGACGATGTTGTTTTCTTTGGTGCAGTTTGTGCTTCAAGGCTGGGGAGTCGCGACGCCTTCTTCTTTGTGGTTTTCTTGTTCTTGCTGGTTGTCGATAGTTGGGAAACCGGGACGCTGATTTTTGCTTTGGCTCCTCTTGCTTCGTTTCTTGGCTGCTTAGACTTTCCTGCGAGTAGCGGGGACGTACATCTCTTAGTAGCCCGGTTGTCTGATGATCCTTGGGTAGCCTGGGTCATCGACAGCTGAGCTTGAATATTTCCATCAGTGTCCATGTTCTGGTCCGTGGAAGTTAACGGAGTCGTCATCTGCTGTGGCTGTGGTTTTCCAATTGTGTCCGTAGCATGGTCCATTTCCGTTTCGAAAGTAGTCAGCAAGTCCGTGATTTCGGCCGGTAAATCCGACAACGCGAGTGCGTTGGGGCCGCCCGACGCGGAAGCACGGCGGATGTTTCCCTGCTCGGAGTCCGGTGTACGTTGCCTGGTCGTCAATACAGCTGCTGCTGTCGCCGGCAAAGCCGAGTGCACTGGGGCACTCAACCCGCCTGGCGCGACAGTGCGGCGAGCACTTTCCTCATCGCACATCTGGACGTTGCTGATGCCAACTCGGAACTGACGATCCGGTTATTAATAGGGCTGGTGATATTTAAAAAAATATTGGGTTTCGATATATCGATTTTTTTAAATTATGAGTATCGGGTTCGATATATTGGCTATATCAGAAAGGAATTACGCAGTACATTAATTATACATATTTATTAAATATATCAAATTAATGAAAACATTAGGTCACTGTGCTTCAGAAAGTATTAATAAAATTATGTGTGTTAATATTTTTCAGCAACGGTTTTTAAAAACTAATTATTATTTAGTAAATACGCCAATACAACTGTTGTTGGATATTCTTTATTTTTCGGACGCGTTTCGCCTCTCGTCGAGGTATCCTCAGCGTAGTTTTTAAAAAATACTCTTTGTTTTATATGTTAAGCTGCTGCGATTAATTGCTGATGCAACTTGTTCAGATGCAACAGATCTGGCAGAAGAAATCAAATATGTTAAAGAAATTTCTGACAGCACGGGAATAAAATGCCTCTGTCTAGCCAGAATTTTACGGAAATTTCATTCGACGCACTTATCAAGAGGATGTGCTTATGTCTTTCCCAAAGAGAAGGCGTCGTTTCTTCTGCTCTATATGGAGAAGCCCCAATATTTGGTGAAATATTTCCCCTTCTTTATGTTCCACACTAATGTCTTTTGACGGATATGATATTGATTTAGAAACAGCCAATGCTGAACTGAAATGTAATTTTTTTTTTTGAGTCGGAGATCCAAGATAGTTCCTTTCGCGAAAAACAAATTATGTTCTAGAGGCATCAATCTGTCATTTATACCTTTTAGCAGATCGCTTTTTACTTCCATTCCAATAGTAGTAGATGGTTTGCTTGGTTCTATTTCTTGCTTTAATAAATTTGTTAATGGTATAATCAAACTGGCTGTAACATTTTTCAGCGCTCAATTCTTCTGTTGCTGTTTTGAATGAACCAAGAAGCAACATCAAATAGCGCAAAATATTTAGCTGTGATGTAACTTCCATATCTGGCACATTGTGACTTGTTCTTAGCGCTAAAACCTATGCGACAGATGAAGACAATTTTAAAAACTTTTCCATCGTTTCTAGAGTTCCAGCATGGAATGAGCATCTGGCCTTCTTTTTTGCCTTCTGTTTGTTGCTCTGATCGCAGTTGATCAGAAGCACTAACTGAGTGTTTGAAATATGTTACAATAGATTTGATATGATCAGCCAGGTTTGAAAAATTGGCAATGTTCCTTAAAACGCCATCAACTCTGTGGATATTTCGTAGGCAAGCCTCGCTTTACAAGCGGTGGGATGGCTATTCATAGACCAGTGCTATTTCTTGCAAATTCAACCCCACACACCTAAAAATGAAAACAACAGCGGGCGAAGCCCGTTTAAGCTAGCGGGCAAACCCGCTAGTATTACTCATAAATAGAAAAGCACGAAGAGAAATAAATATTCGAAAGTAATCCTGCCTGTGTCATCTTATGGGCATTAAGACAACAGCTGTTGAGACTAGCATCAGTTACATTGGGGAAATCAGCTGTTATTATATGAAAACTTGTTGAATTTGTTACTGTTAGTATATCACTACTCATGGTGAGATACAGGGCGTTCGCCGGAAAACGCAACCCTCCCAGTCTGTTGCCGTCGGCAAATTGCTCGGACAGCGGAGCCAGCAGTTTCCGCCACACGTCACCGTGAATCACCGCACTGTTTAACACTTCCGCTGCCCCAACAGTGCAGTGCAGTGACCCTTACATTGTTAAGAACGGTTTCTTTGCATTGTAGCTAGTTTGTGACTTCAGTCTCTTATTAATCAGTGTTGTGAATAAACGTTTCTTTGCGGTTTGGCTGGTTTGGGGCTTCATACTCTTACTAATCTGTACCGTGTTTGAGTGTGAGTAAAATTATGGTACGTTACAGTTTGCAACAAAGAATATTTCTCTACGATACATATGTGAAGAAGAAGTCGTTTAAAAAGTGTCGCAGTAAATTTCGTCGCGAATATCCTGGCGCTTTAGTGCCAGCTAAATCAACAATTCTGCGTCTGGTTAAAAAAGTAAGAGAAACGGGTTCATTTTTTAACAAAAAGAGACTGTCGGTCAACCGTATTCTCACAGAGAAGAAAATTGACGCTATCGCTTTTCGACTAGAACAGTCACCCAAAAAATCATTAAGTCAGTTAGGGCAGCGTGTGTCTCGAAATATGTTCAGAAGATGTGAAATGTGCATTACACAAGAGTGTCATCACTTCCAGCATCTTTTATAAGGTAAGCTAATGAATTACGTCACATATAAATGCTTAGCACATACAAGTTTATGAAATAGTCCGCGGCCGACGGTCGAACAATGCCGGGAGCTGACCGCTCGCTCGCCGCGAGCAGTTTCTTCCTTGTAGCGCTAACAGTGGGTTGCGTTTCCCGGCGAACGCCCTGTACCTAATTGCTTGTAAATCATTTGCTAATATAGCTTTTGTAATACTGTATCTTTGTTTGATTAATCCAGTAACCTAAAAACGAACAATTGTTAGAATTAGTATTGAATTTCAAGAGCAAATTATACAGTTAGCAACATTTTTAGGGTTTGGAGATCTAATGCATTCACCTTAAATCTTGATGGTAGTTTATAACGAAAACATGCAGTGTTGACAAATTTTTGCAACCCTTCCTTTTCAACACAGGCAAAAAGTAAATTGTCCTTCATGTAAACTAAATCTCGAGTAATTGCAGTATGACACTCTCCTCCGTCTAAAATTGGAAGAAACATTAGGTAGGCTTAAATATCAAATACAAGATGTAAACATACGAAGAAGAAAGAAAAAAACGATAAATGTTTTACCATCATAACTTGCACTCTTCTCCAACAATTCTGATACAGTTTGTTGTTTTAACTTATATGACGTACTACAAACAGACACATTACTCAAGCTGTGGTTATCTTCTTCCTGGTTAGTCTGTAATATACATTCAGTGTTTATAGCGCACTTTGATAGGCTAATTGTAAAATTATCTATCTCGTGAAAATCTAATACATTTTTGGTCATTATTATCCCTGGGCCACACTAACGTCTAATGTCCAATATTTAGCGTGTTATTTAACATTAATCACGGGAGTTGCAGGGAATAATTTGATGTGGCCTATAACAGTTGCTTTCTACAATAACTTGTGTGGCGGTTTCGGTTTGGCTGGCCGTCCAGTGGACGCGTATTTTCGCGAAAAATGTTCGCTCTTATACACCTATATTCGCCGTCCACTGAAAGCAGATTCGCGCGATTCTGTCGCCAGTGCCAAAAAAAAAAAAAAAAAAAAAAAAAAAAAATCAATGCCTTTCTCTCAGTTGTTGCAATAATACGCATTGGAATCAACAATTATAGCAAGAAGATGAACTGCAAAAAGGAGAGAGGAATGGATGAGTAATATTTTTGCCAAATGAAAGGAGTTTTCCATTTGGTTGAAATAGGGAAACTGTTTTGAGACTTTTCCTGATTTTTCTTCAAATATTTTCTTAACTCTCTTCTAAACTTATCCCCAACCCTTTCATTTTAATCTGGTAACCTATAAACTATTTAACTTTATATTAAGTATACTTATTAACTTAAAAATAATTTCGTCTGAAGAGAAAAATAATTATTTCAAAATGGAACACAAAAAAGTAATTAGATGTGGCGCGGGCTTCTCAAATAAATGTCTCAAAGCTAAACTAGATGAATTGAACTACGCCGCAAATAATCGTTATAAATTGAGGGTGGTTTGTTTCGTAATATTATGCGTAATGTTGAGTAATTTTATTAAAAACGATAACAAACATAAAAATTATGTACGTACTGTTACGTACCAAAGGTTATTCACCAATAATTACAATCCGCGTAATTAATTGAATTTTTGTTTACGAGAAAAACAAAATGATTGATTGTAAATCTATAAGATTATTCCATCAATGTTGTGTGAAAGTGGTTTAAATGAACTGAACGACTGTTGTATTAAAAGTAGTACAGTGCAATAAATATTGGTTATGAATAAGAATTTGAATGTTTGAAAGCGTTTAATTGGTAAATATGCTGCTGAATGCTTGTTTATATTTTCTATTTTCAATTAAAACGTTTACTGACGATTTCCAGTAATTTTTGTTTTTATGTGATTGTATTGTTTCCGTAATTGTTGCCAGGAAGATTCTACAGGGCGTTCGCCGGGAAACGCAACCCACTGTTAGCGCTACAAGGAAGAAACTGCTCGCGGCGAGCGAGCGTTCAGCTCCCGGCATTGTTCGACCGTCGGCCGCGGACTATTTCATAAACTTGTATGTGCTAAGCATTTAAATGTGACGTAATTCATTAGCTTACCTTATAAAAGATGCTGGAAGTGTTGACACTCTTGTGTAATGCACATTTCACATCTTCTGAACATATTTCGAGACACACGCTGCCCTAACTGACTTAATGATTTTTTGGGTGACTGTTCTAGTCGAAAAGCGATATCGTCAATTTTCTCCTCTGTGAGAATACGGTTGACCGACAGTCTCTTTTTGTTAAAAAATGAACCCGTTTCTCTTACTTTTTTAACCAGACGCAGAATTGTTGATTTAGCTGGCAGTAAAGCGCCAGGATATTCGCGACGAAATTTACTGCGACACTTTTTAAACGACTTCTTCTTCACATATGTATCGTAGAGAAATATTCTTTGTTGCAAACTGTAACGTACCATAATTTTACTCACACTCAAACACGGTACAGATTAGTAAGAGTATGAAGCCCCAAACCAGCCAAACCGCAAAGAAACGTTTATTCACAACACTGATTAATAAGAGACTGAAGTCACAAACTAGCTACAATGCAAAGAAACCGTTCTTAACAATGTAAGGGTCACTGCACTGCACTGTTGGGGCAGCGGAGGTGTTAAACAGTGCGGTGATTCACGGTGCCGCGTGGCGGAAACTGCTGGCACCGCTGTCCGAGCAAGTTGCCGACGGCAACAGACTGGGAGGGTTGCGTTTTCCGGCGAACGCCCTGTATTTAATCAGTCACTTCAAACCTGTAGAGAAACTAATGACAGCAAAAAAAAGAAAGCCTATACTATGTGAAAATTATAGATATGTAATATTGCATTTTGTTTAGATAAATGAATAAATAATAGAATTAATTACCCGAAAACAAAAATCGCGGTCATCACAGTGATGGGGCACTAGGAGAGGAGGGGGAGGGTGGAATTTACCACCACTCGAATTTGTGCCGCAATGTTCTGAAAACGCCTACTTCTTGCCTCAAACGACTTGATGCAGTTATGTCTGCATTAATAATTGTGAAAATGTTAGCTCTATTTTTCTGCTGTGCTACTAGGCTACTTTTTTTTTTATCAAAAACTAGCTGACCCGGAAACGCTTCGCTATTACTAGATTTGACAATATATATAGATAAAATGAACACAACTGAAGTTTGATATTAAACCTCTGTTAAAATGAGATATTTACATAGGCATTATTATTTTGGTGGTTTGATTTACATAAATTGTAATTACAGTTTTAATCAATTGCAATTCTTTTGGACTACAATGTTGTGGCGGATTCCATTTCATGTATCCGAAATACATAGGATTCCCTAAGCAGAAGTAAGTTGCTCATGAGATAATTTTCCTATTTCCAATATCCAATAATATTTTTCAAAATATACTGCAGATGGGTCGTTTTGTAATTTAACGTCCGAATCAACACTCGATAAAAATAGTATCCCAACGCAGTTTCAAAAAATAATCGTCACACTGAACTGAATTGAAAGATTCTCGTGTATCTCTACATAGTCACAATGAAATGTCAAGCGTCTCTCACTTCACATTTAACGTGTTTATTTTGGTTGAGGTTACTTTCGATTCGCTCAATATTTTTTTTAACAAAAAAGAATAAGATTATTATGCATTTTAATTTAAATACAGACTGCAAAGATTTTGTAAAATAATAATAGTTTCAGGTGATCTAAAAATTCAAGTCACCGAGTTTCTTATCAGCCGCGCAGTACACCTCTATTTTTCTCACTTAATTTGAAAAGGAGACCTACAGATTAACGAGAAATTCGAACAACGGAGCGTCCTAGCATTTTAGCATTAACAAATCAAAGCTTTGCCAGAGGTCAATTTTAAGACCCATAAAAATTACAGGGATCTGAACCGGAGACTTCCAGTACCCCAATCGTACGCCGTAACCATCTGAGTCAAGAGTAGCGTTGCCAGGTGTCCCGATTTGCGCGGGACGTCCCGATTTTCGGGGTTCTGGGGATTCGTCCCGATTTACCTTTGATCGGGACGCCAAATGTCCCGATTTTTGAACCAAGTGATAAAAAGTTATCATTCATTGCAAAAAATGAAATCGCGTGTCATACGTCGAGACGCATCGTTCCCAACCAGCAGCCCACTGGCCACCAGAGACAACTGGCCACTGCTAACCTTGAGCATGGTAATAGTTCACTAAACTAATTAATAGAGCGCTAGCGTCGATGGTAAATTCATAGGTCTCCAAGCTGTTATCCTTTCCACCGTTAAACACGCCGTTTCGCTATTGTTGTGTCTGTATCGTAATACATTGTTGTGTATACCCCAGCGCTCTTGCTGACCCGTTCTCTCTTGCCACGCATTCACATGGTCGAAGCTCTCGCTCTTGCTTGCTGGAGATGCGATCGCACTTTTAACTCATTTATTCAGTGGTTGAGTTCGCTTGAGTTTCGTACATATTGCAGTTTCAACTAGTCACGGTACGGGATATAAACGTTTCTTTGTAGGTAAGTGTTAGAAAGAACTATTTATACAGTAAATTCATCCACATATACTAAGTTTGTTTATGTGCTTTTAAGGTTTCACCTTACTCGTGGTAACTTGAAGTTTAGTATTCGGGTAGAGAGTTTATTATCTTTGGTTTAGTAATTTTTATATAGTTGCGCGCTTTTACTTAATGTAATTAAAGACTGAATAAGTTTTATGGTTTTTCGACGAAGTTATAATAATAATCTGACGAACGGCAGGAAAGGGGGGGAAAAGTGTGAATCTAATTGAATTGCAGAGGTCAGAAAAGGCATCAGTCACCTTTTATTACTTTTACAGGGGAGACATAAAACAGCTTATACTTCTTCCAAAAACGGGAATAAGCAAGTTACTGGCATACATAGAAAGAGATGCACGCAATGGACAATTTGAAACCTTAAACGTAATTTTTAGTGGAAAGTTTATGAATTTATACAAATTTAAAATTTTGAATTTGTACTATTTTGACAGTCAGTAGTTGTAAAATAGGAAATGATCACTGAAAAATCCAACCAAACTAATAGTGGTACTTATTTGGTGGAATACACATATGAATTATTATAACATCAGATTATTAGAAATTATGAAGAATTATGGCAGACAGTTACACAAATGGTAATCTTTAAAAAAAAAACAGAAATTATGACAACATTAAAAAAGAAAAGAATAAAATCGCAGGAATTCAGCAGCTTGCCAATTATTTCTAAACATGAAATTATTTGAAAACTAAAATGAGTCGCCTTCCTCATCAGAGCTTTATTGTAGGCGGCCCTGAGTTGTTGGCTACTGCAAAAATTTGCTGATGATGCCAGGTGTTTTCCTTTCATGTAGAGCTTGGTTTGTCTTATGTTGGCCACCTTGCTATACTTTATGGAAATTTTATCACAGGCAACTGTCTTACTTGTGTGTTTGGTTTTAAAAAAACTTTAAAAAAAAATTCAAGCCTCCTATGAAAGTGTTGGCACCAATTGAGCATTTTGTGTTCGAAGAGTAGTGGAAAGCCAAGTATGAGGATGGATGTAAAGCATTTTTCTGCTCCTTAGGTGTTTTCTTTCCACATGATTCAGTCGACAAAGACGATTTCTTGAAATAAGAGCTCTACCATCTCTTGACATCTAAAACTTTGTCTGTATCCAAAGCCATTACTCGGAATACACTTTTCGCCGAAAGAATATCCTTATATTGATTTTGAATATAAATGCGCTCTTTTATTTTTGAGAATGCGATCATTAGGGAAGTAAGAGTATCTCTGTATAACGTAATAGTGGTATATTTCGGCAAAACGTTCTGTAGCTGTCAAAGTGAGTAAAAACAGTATTACTGAATGGTTTTTATTTTGGCTAGGGCACCTGTCTGGGAAAATTTGCAGTTGTTAGACAGTAGAAGGGATATATTTATCAATGATTTCAAAAGCATAGAACAAACTTCAATTGTACCTTTCTTCGCCATGTCTTCATAGTAGATGAAAAACGTAGATAACCGGGTGAAGTTAAAAATGCCAAAACAATTCATCCACAGCTGGTGAAAGTAGAACATATCTTGTACAGTAATATACTGAAGGGGGGGGGGGGGTTTGCATAAAATCAAAATTATTCCCCACGACATGATCTAGATATTTGCACATTTGACTTACGAGTTTAATCTGGGAAGTGGCAATAAAATTTTTGGTCTTACCTCTGTGAATCGTGAGTTCTGCAGCAACAACTCTTTTTGCAGAATCGCAGAATGAAGAATCACTTTTAATATTAATGCCTAATTACTAACATGTTACACAAGTATCAACTTCAGGGCGTCCGAATCTCAAGGAAAAGTTTTCATTAAAAACCTCAGACAAAACTTCTTGACATTAACGTCAGGATGCTGTTTTTTGAATATACATTTTCTTCACATCAAGCGGAGCACCTAAATAGCTTTTTTCCTTCCTGAAAAAACGCGTCTGGCGTTGTTTGAGGGCTGGATTTATACCTTTTGATCGGATTGTCATAAACATTCTCCATCACCATCTACTTTGCCAGATTTTCCTATCGTTTTGAAGAAAAACACTAAAAAACTTTTAAAAAAAATAAAAAAAATGATTGTGTAAATATTTCTATAGAGGGATGAATGAGTAGCGCGGGTGCAATTTTGTAAAATAAATGTTAACATTGTTTTTACATCTTTTTTAAAAACACATGTTCTCAAAAATCTGTCGAGATCAGATAAAAACTAGATTTCTGTGTCGCCACACTAACTTTAAAATTTTAAATTTCAAGTTCTGATTTCTTTGTCATCATTTGTTTGATCGGAATCGGTCCAACGCTGATTGACAGGAAATGTTCTGGGCTTTCAGATATCACTATCCACTTTGACCGATTTCCGCAACGTTTTACAGCAAAAACTGGATAGTTTCACGTGTCAATTTCCCTTTAAGGAAGATGATGCAGGAGATGAAGCGGATTTTTGTAAACCACATTTAGCCAATTTTCTCTTTGTTTTAAGGTATACGTGTGTAAAGTTTCGCCGATACTGTGGATATGTATAAAGAACATTTGAAAAAATTAGGGGGGGGGTGAAGGGGGATGATAGGATGTATTTTTGTAAACCAAAAATGGGCAGTATTTTTTTCTTTGTTTTAAAGTACACGTGTGCAAAGTTTTATCGAAATTGGATGAAAGCTATGGATTTGTATCAAGAAAATTTGCAAAAATTAACGGGGAAAGTAATGGGGATAGGAGCTGAGTTTTTGCAAACAAATGTAGACAGTATTGTTCTCTATTTTTTTCAACATACACGTGTTCAATGTTTCATCGAGATCGAATAAAAATTGCTAGCATGTATGTCGCCACAAAAACTTTAAAGCAATTTTTAAAGTTCTAGTTCAAATTTCTCGTTAATACTTCTCCAATAGGAATCAATCTAGAGCCAATAAACAGGAAATTTTATGAGCTTTCAGAATATCACCATCCACTTTAGCCGATCTTCCTACTGTTTTCGAGATATTTGCAAAAAAAAACTGTAAATTTACTTGAATTAGGGTGGCGGGGAGGAGGGAGTGAGTTTTTTTAAAAAAAATTGTTTATTGTCAGATACCTTCATAAGTGCGCATACAACAACTCACGTAATTTTAATCGTAATCGGGTGAGTTGTGTAGGAATCTATAGAAGAGAAACAAACTAACATTTATTTTTACACGTTAAATGAATCGATGTGCTTGTCAATTATCCCCCAAACAGAAAGTGAATTAACATTACCACAGGGACAATTGATACCAATAATGTCCTTTCGAATTTCACCTCGTAGAAGCAAATGGGAGAGGCATCGTATTCTTTTATCAGATATTTCATGCATAAGGGAGTGGGAAAATTTTCTTTTGTTGGTAAGGGTGTCAGGGATTGGATCAAATTGCCAAGTGAAGTGACGAATAATTTACTAAAAACTCTTAAGGAATTTAAAATTAAAATTTGTAAATCGGAAAAGGGAGGGATTTAACACTATAATTATATATAGAAAAAATAAAAGGGGTAATTAGATGACTAGGAGAATTGCCGCCGGAGCGTTAGCTCCATCGCAATTAAAATTATTAATCACAATAGTCCCATGCAAGCCATCAAAAGCTTTTCGGCATACTCTCGTACGTTGTCTATCTGCTGACACAATAATGAAATCTCCTTGCTCTGGGACATTCTTTTAGTAGTATGAGCTGTTGGTAAGTAAACGTCTTGCAGAGCCTTGCTGTCAAAGCACCTCAATAATGATCTCACTGTTGCTCCGTGAAACACGAATAGCATTTCCATGGGCATCTGTTACAGCAATACGAAAATAATCATTCCATAGTAAGTTTCAGCTTGCTAGGAGGTACAGAAAATGGTGTTGACAGCAAATAACGTTATCTAATAGGTAATACAAGATTTTTTAAATAATAATTTACAGTATACTGTTATGATTGTAATAATATTGCATTTTATAAGTACTACTAATACTTAGCATACAATGTTATCACTTCATAATGAAACTTATAAGTTACTAATAGTGACAACTTTAATTCGTTAGTATTATGACACTAACAAGGTTATTACTTTTTACAAGAAAAAAAATTAAAACATTCAAACGCAAAAGTGAAAAATTAACAGACTTACAATCAGGGGGCCTGTTTGTATTTTGATATTAAATATCCCTTCCAATTCACAAATTATAATCTAGTCGTTCCCAACCGGGCGCGGCACCGACCAATGGTGGGCGTTAAAGAGGTAAGAGTGGGCGTTTTTGCTCCAAGGTGAATTTAGAGGCCGTTTAGGACCAATCACCGCTCCGTGCTTTCCAGTAACATATCTGACTCATTTGATTTTTCTACGCACAATAGGGATACTTTCTTGACTGAATACTCACACCTTTCTGGACACACGGATATATCAATATCAAAATAATCGAGTTTTGCAAAAAAGAGAATAAGGTTGACACATGCGATTTCTGACCTCAGCGATTCATTTGTATTGTGTGCCAATTTGATATGTACCTACGTGTGTTGGTGCTAGGTAATTTTTTGTTTTCAGAATTCCATCAAAATGAGCGATTCGGACATCAATCCCATTTCAAAAACAGATGTTGCCACGAGTACTCCGAGAAAGAAAAAACAACGGAGAATGTGTTCTTTTCTTGATATTTGGATAAAAAGTTATTCATTTATCAAACCAGCCTTAAACAGCAGATTTAAAGCATATTGCACATTGTGTCAAAAACAGTTCAGCATATCTCATGGTGGCAAAAATGATATAGAAAAACACCAGGAAATGTAACGAACACAAGAAAAATGAAAGGAGTGCCAGTTTAACAACATCATTGAAAATATTTTTGAACACTGATCAAATGAGCACCCAGGAAGAAAAAGTGATAGCTGCTGAAGTCACAAAGACATACCACTCGGTCAAGCATACCTTGTCATTCAATTCACTCGATTGTGAATCAAAACTCGATCGTACTTTGTATAACGATTCGAAAACTGCCGAGAAATTATCACTTGGAAGAACAAAGGCCAGTGGGATTGCACATAATGTTTTGGGTCCGGCATCTACTCAAGAAGCGATCGAAGCTCTCCAAAACGATGCATTTTATAGTATTGCTACAGACGCCTCCAATCATGGTGGAATAAAAATTTTTCCACTGATGGTAAGATTTTACAGCCCAGCTACAAATTTAAAAACTTGCGTACTAGATTTTTATGAAGACGCGAATGAAACTGCGTCAGCCATGTATAAAAATATAGTGAGACGGCTGAAGGAGCACAATATTGACACTAAAAATCTAACTAGTTACTGTGCAGACAACGCAAATGTGAACTTTGGGTGTCGCAATTCAGTTTTTCAGTTACTACGCGATGATAATGGCAAAATTTTGTCAGTGGGATGTCCTGCACACATTTTGCATAACAGTGTAAAGCATGCTTTGGGTTTGAGTAAATTTGACTTGGAGAATTTTATCCTGAAGCTGCATAGTCATTTCTCATACTATGGAAAACGAAGTTCAAGCTTTAAAAGACTTTTATGAGACGCATGAATCTGAATTTGCTCCAGTATTGCGACATGTAAAAACGCGATGGTTGTCACTTCTCCCCGCTGTTGAACGTGCTATGAAATCATTCGACATCCTGAAAGATTACTTTATTTCTATGGGAGAAAACGAATGTCCTACTGCGCTCTGGATATTCTTTAATTCTGAAGAAACAGAACCTTACCTGGCTTTCTTCCAAAATGCACTGAAGGTCCTACAAGATGCCGTATTGAGTCTTGAAAACGAAACATTGCTGTGTTTCGAAGGTTACGATATAATGGTCAGACTCGCTAAGAAATTGAAACAGAGGATTGAAGATGAATTTGTTGGCTTCACGTGCGGCAATTTATTCAAAAAGTTGCCGGATGAAACAGTTTCAAAAATGAAAACAGATTGCTGTGCTTGGTACAGAAATGTTTTAAATTACATAGAAACCAAATACGAATTCAGCGAAAACAAATTCGACATATTCAAGCCACTTTCTTTGAAAGATGACTCTTTCACTTACGCGTCAATGGTTAATATAATTGAAAAACTAAAAATAGACGCGTTTTTTGAAATGGATGATCTTTATGAGGAAGTTTATAATGTGAAAGACGTAGTGAAGGCAGCAGTGCAGAAAAAAGACTTAACGCCGCTACAGAACATATTTCAGAATCAAGATCTCGTCAATCTGCAAAAACTATTTGCTTTCATGGCATCAATACCGGTTTCAAACGCGGCAGCTGAAAGGATATTTTCCCAGACTAATATAATTTGGTCTGACAGACGAAACCGATTATCACTGGAACATGTCAAAGCAGAAATACAAATTAAAACCAACTTCAGTTTGTCGTGTATCGAATTTTATAACTACGTTGTAAAAAACAAAGCTATGTTAAAAGCAGTAAAATCCAACGCAAAATACAATTTTAATGAAAAATAAATATACTTAAGTATAACATAAATAATTACCTAAAATTAAACTATAGAATATACTGTTTTGCATTATATTTTGTTAATTGTGCTAGTGAACAATTCTATTATTATAAAGTTTAGTATTAACGTTCGTAAGTTCCTATCATATGATAGACAGATCTTTATAGAAATTTCTTCTGTTCTGTCTAAATTATAAAAATAAACTAGAATTACCTAAAAAAAAACTTTTTTTTTGGCTGTCCCGATTTGTAACCCTGAATCCCGATTTTTTTGGTCTTCTGTCCCGATTTTTAGCAAACCGGACCTGGCAACACTAGTCAAGAGACAAATCTGGATGTACTGAATAATAAATATTCAAATATAATAAACTTACTTTTTTCTATATAATTTAGTTTTGTTATCCGAAAACACGAATGTACTTTTAAATGATTGAATACTCATTTTTCAGTACTTCTAGATTTAGATGCTTGCAGCGTGTGATTTCGGTATGGAAGGTTCGCGGTTCAATATCCGGGTGTCGGATGCAAATTTTACAGGCCTTAAAAATCGACCTTCACCTCTGGCAAAGCTTTGATTTGTTAATGCGAACATGCAAGTACTCTACCAACATTTTACGAAAATCTGATAAACCTGAAAAAAAAGACACTTTTCTAAAGCAATCAGTAACACTAAAACAATATTTAGTCGTACAGGACCGGAAATTTCCGAACTCCACGACACTGGCCCGTACCGTCAAAAGTAAACTAAACGGTGTCGCGAAAACTGCGGCCAGTGAAATTTGCGGCCAGTGAAATCTGCGGCCAGAATTCTCAACAATGCTGTAGCGGCATGTTTATTATAGAATAGGATCAAACTGGTTGTATTGTTAAAAGCCGCCCTGCCGGCGCTCTAAGCGGATTGCTGCGTTTGTAGCCAATGTTTCTAAACAGCAGGTTGACAGTACAGATGTTTATAGCAGTGTTTCCCAACGTGGGGCCCACGCCCCACAGGGGGGCAATTTGGTTTTTTTAGGGGGGCAATTTAGAAATTGACTTGATGCGACTTTACCGCTTTCTCTTTGGGTTGTTTAAACGCAATGCCAGATATGGTTACAAAATATAGCAAAAAAGCAAATTCTTAAAAGGATCACACTAAATTGCCATAATAAATGTTTATTATAAATCATTTGAATTTTAGTATTTCATTATATGTTTTTTAATTTTACTTACTGTGTTTTATGATAATATTAAAGTGTTTTCTTTCAAAAACCATCCTATATCAGTTTCTTTAATAATAAATAATTTATTTATTAAAAATTATCTATGGGGGGCAAAAAAATGTTGAAAGTGGGACATGACCCAAAAAAGGTTGGGAAACACTGTTTTATAGTTTATAACTGTTATTAAAATACAAGTTTTATTCTTGCTTAAAAGACGTGGAAAAGAATTGTAATAACGAGGCAGATACTTACAGAATCGTAGTAGATTTCATGCAAAATCTCCCTTTGCCTCACATTACTAGTGCAGGAGGCTTCGCATTCCGGAGGACGGTGGTTCGAATCCCTGTCCGGGCATCCAGATTTGGGTTTTTGGTTTCCCAAATCACTGCAGGCAAATTCCGGGATGCTTCCTTCAAAACGCCATGGCCGAATTCCTTCCCATTTCTTGCCCCCCCCCAATCCTTTCCCGTCTCTAAAGACCTCGCTGTTAGAGAGACGTTAAGCAGATAAGAAACTAGTGTAGGAAAAAATATTGTACCATCAGCAGTTATGGGTTAATGTCATCCACATCAAATTTCCCCACAGACGACACGATAATGGAGTGACATCGCTCCATTTGGACGGATGGAGCGATCGTGTATGGCCGCCTCTAGACGACCTCGGCCCCTCCGATCTAGTTAGTACCGCACTAGATTTTCCGAACAGTGTTGCAAATCAGCAAAAAATTCAGCTTTCAGTAACGAGTGCGAAAAAAGTCTAAGTCTAAGAAACCTGTGAAACATTTGCGTGTCTATTAAAAAAAAATAGAAATTAACTTGGCTGTTTCGGGCGTGTAATGTAAAATGATTTGTTCACGTAATAACTTCCAGGCCACTATTTGTGAGACCAGGTCGGGTCGTCTAAAGGGGCATTTAGAGTGATTAGGACGGCGCGGCATGACACAAAGAGGTATTGGCCGCAGATTTCGCAGATTTTAGGTTGGCCGCAAATTTCACTGGTCGCAGTTTTCACATATCCAAACTAAACTAATGACTGCTAACACACGTCTGGGTGTCGGGTGTCAATCGAGTAATCGACAATAATAAGAAAAGTGGCGGTGCGGGCCCGGTGCGGTCTAGTGTGGCCTGACGTTAACGGACACACATACGAACATTGCCTTTTAAGGCTCCTCTACACCAATCACCCATGATGGGCGACTTACGATTGTGTAGAGGACATAATCGTCTGTGAGTGGCCATCATCGTCTATAATCGTGAGTAATCATAGCGATCGGTTAGTTTTCGGTACATCAAAGGAACGCGTGTCGATGATCGTGCGCGTGTCCACACCAAAGAAGTTTAAATATTATACACGTCTTACCACTCGAACTGGGGCCACTGGATGCACCTTTGGTATTATTAGTCTTACATTTTACGGTTAATCGAGCGTATGCATAATGATGTTTGTTCTGCAGATGTGTTGCTAACTTCGTAGTATTTCCATTACTTTTGTATTTTATTTTTTCCACATAAATTACATGAAGCGCTTCTCGTGTCCACCTTCCTGAAATACTTCCAAACAATTGAGGAATTTACTGCAGACGACATATTACGGCACTTCACTATTCCTCACAAATTGTATTGACTGAACTAAACTTCATAATATAATGTCCTGAGGGGCGGACGCAAAATTCAGATATGCTAAAGTAATATTTTTTATGTTCCCATAAAGTAATTAACAGAACAAAAACTTTTCCTAGATAGAAATGCATTTAGTGTTAATTTATAGCTTCTGATATTTTGTTGCAGAGCGCTAGCCCGGAATTTGAAACACTCGTTTTGGCCTCGCATTCGGGAGGTCGGCGGTTCGAATCCCCGTCCGGACATCCAGATTTGGGCTTTACATGGTTTCCCCAAATCACTCCAGGTGAATACCGGGATGCTTCCTTCAAAAGGCCATTGCCGAATTTCTTCCCGTTCCTTGTCCCCAGTCTCATCCCGTCTAATGATCTCGATGTCGACGAGGCGTAAAGCAATAAGTAAAATAAAAAAAAAATAATAATAAAAAAAATTGAAACACTTTGTGTTGTAACTTTTATGAATTCCTGAATGGCCTGTTCATGGGCGCCGGCAGGATTACTTTTTATATATATATATATATATGTATATGTATGTACACTTATTACTAATTAACTAACGATACTGAATTTATTGACAAGGTGTTGAACAAATTTGGACAACAACTTAGGCGCCTTAAGTTATTAATTCAGGCAGTGAATTTAATAATAAAAATTTCTTTTTTTAATCTTTTTTCTGTGTATTTTCTTTCATGGCAGGGGGGTGCAAGTGTACCCCCTTACACTCCCCTCCCGCCGCTTCTGTTTTGAGTTCTACGTCATTTTGAAAAAGTTTTATTATTGATTACGAGATATTCTCTTGTGAAAAGAAGTAAAGAAAGTTTAATCAATCATTTCAAGATAATAGGTACCGCATATAGAGAAAAGAGTGAAAAAAATTAAAGACTTTTAAAAATATCGACGCCGATATCCAAATTTCAGTATCGAAATATCGTCTTAAAAATGTCATTCAAATATATTGATATTTCTGGAAAATAATATCGATATATTATCAACAGGCCTAGTTATTAGTATTGTGCTTGCAATACAGCAGAAATGATTGAAAACTGTGTTAACGTCAGTTACGTTGTGGAGACTTTTTTTCGACATGGTAAAGAGTGTTTGATGAACTGCCACGTTGAATAATAGTGTGGAATCTGCGCTGGTGTTAAATAAGATCTCAAAACTTTCGCAATTGATATGCTCGTTAGACGTTTGTGATGCGTTGGGAAAGTACATTGAAAATCTGAAGTTATACAACTCTTTAAATTTGCTAATATTCCCATCTTCCTCTCCTGTTCCAGCTCTTTAGGCTACATTCTGGTGGTGACAGATGGTACTGACTTGTTGAATGTAGCTAGCTGGTGCTGCTACCTGACGGAGGTGCCTACAATTAGAGGAAGTAGGTGCGCATTGAAGGGGCTTTTAACTATATAGTTAGTTGTGAACTTACGTGACATGCAGTATTTGGTGTGGAAAGCAGTGGAAAGTGACTTATGTTATTTTGAGACTAATGTGGTAGAGCAGATTGTTATAATGTTCGTATTTTGTTGGTGTAACTCGGATTCGTTTTCCGTTGCATCAATGGTATAAATACGCGGAAGGTCAGTTTTTCAATTACTCTGGTTTCCTTTCAAATCGTATAAATCTTTCGCCTTTTACTAAAGATTTCCGTGGAGGGGAACATTAAATGAGTCTATAACCATTTTTTGTTGTGCCCGGCTATTGCTGGGCCAATAAATAAGTATAGTGTGTTGTGGGAGCGCGAGCCATGAACTGTATATTTTTGTGAAGTGGGGGTGATGTATAAGAATTTGCTCTAACACTATTTCCACTGGGCGATATTTTTTAAAATATCGGATTTTCGAAATATCTATATTTTAGAAAGGATCAGTATTGCCACTTTATGAAAACAAAAGTCGCTAGACCTGGTCTAAAAACTCGCTAGATTACGGGATATTTAAGAACTAAAAGATTTGCTAGAAATCGTTAAATAAAATAAAGGAAAATGGTAAAGTAAGTAATATAAAAATATTTAAATAATTAGTAATTTCATTAACTTCAACATAATATTGTATTAAAAATCAACTTCTTCAACCAGTATTTCTTCATCATCTTGGTCCCGTTGGAGTTGCAGATGTGGAAGGATGAGATGAATCGTCAGTCTTAGTTTTAAAAGAGTATTTAGCATCTTTAACAATTGCAGCAATCAATCAGCCGGAAGCTCGTAACTTTAGTGGTTGTTTTCACAATTTTGAACTGATTCCTTATAAAGAGAATGCTATTAAGAGTATTTACAGCCATCCTATTTTTCAATTTGTTTTTAACAATGTTCATTGTACTGAAAATCCTTTCTACTGCGGCATTCGAGTGAGGAAGTGATAAAGCAGATATGGCTAAATCAGATAACTCCAAAAAAGTATTTATTCCAGCAGCATTCTTGTATTTTTGAACTTCAGCCCAAACTTCAGTGACCTTGTAGCGTTCCATTGAACATATTCAACACCACGCCATTGCTGTAGGGGTTTGTCAGTTTTTTCGTCATCAAATCTAAATTCTGAGGTAAGATCTACTATTTTGTTTTCTTTCCCCTGCCGAAGAGTATTTTCCACACTCGAAAGACACATTTTCTCCCAAATAATGTAGTTGAAAGGAAGCAATTATATTTTTCGAAACTGCAAGATTGAATATCACTAAAAATCACCAATAATTTTTTAGCGATAACACATTTAAGAAAATCGCTGTCGAACTTCAAAATTCACTAAATATAGCTACAAAATCGTTAAGGTGGCAACATTGATCAATATCGGCTGTCGATATATCGACACTTTCATAAATGCAATTTCATAAAATCAAATCTTGTAAAAATAAGGCAGTTGATAAATAGATGTTATATTGTTCTTAATTAAGTTTTCACTTTCGAATGGTTTCTCTTGGTGGTGATGATTTAAAATTTGACCATTATGCTTGTCATAAAAATTAATAAAAATTATAAAACTTGAAAGCAGTTCGAGGCAAATCTTATTTTGGGTATTTGTTTAAGATTGATAAACAATACAGTTGAGGCATTTATTTAGGTAGAAGTTTAGCTATCAAGTAACATAGCTTTTTTAATAAGATTTTTTTGTGGCATTTCATTTAGTTTTGTATGTTGATAGCTTATTCTGAGTTGTCTTATATTTTGCTCTAATTAGCAATTATTTGTTATTTATACTTCCCACTCTTCCTGCTAACACACTAATTTCAAGTTGGCTCATTTCAAACAATTGGTTCGCGTTCGATTCATGCTGGGCGAGCGATTACTTGCCTACACTGTTGTCATCATCTGAGTATACGTGGTACCATAACTTCCAAATTAATTATAAAAACGTAGTAACATTTACTTAAGCTTGCTGATCTCTATGCGTAACAGAAAGTTGAAGTACGTAGGATGAGATGAATCGTCAGTCTTAGTTTTAAGTTTCAGAGGAAACGGAAAATGATAAATTATCTTAAAAAATATCGATGCCGATATCCAGATTTCAGTATCGAAAATTCGATATTTTCAAAAAATAATATTGATATTACAATATACCGATATATTATCAACAGTGCTACTACATACCAACAACAGATAGCAGACAGAAAGCAGAAGCTTTCAGACAGACACTGAAAACATCATATTCGATGAAAACTTTCGGCAGGAAATAGACAGTTCCCCTCTCTACTACAGACAACTACGGTACCAACAGAAAAATACGCAGAAGTGACAAAAGAAATCCCGGAAATCGAAATACTGTCAGAAATACACTAAGAACCAGACGGAACAAGTCGGACCTACCTACGAAAAGCGCCCATCAATGTAATTGTTCCAATCCTGACCCTCCTATTTAACTGCTGCTCGACTCATGTGACCATACCAAATACATGTAAGAGAATAAAGACGATCAGAATTCCGAAGCCCAAAAAGCAAACCACAGACCCCAGCTCCTACAGACCTATCCCATTATTGAATGTGATTGGGGAAACATTTGAGAGAATCATTACCGACAGACTAAGAACCTATGTAGAAGAAAAGAATATTATACCTCACATACAAGTAGAATTCAGACGACACTACTCAACGTTCCACCCTCCTGCTTCGACTTACTTCAAAAGTGACTAAAAGTATCAACAAAGGCCATTGCACTCTCGCGGTATTCCTAGACATAGAACGAGCATTTGACAAATTTGTCAGAAAGGTCTAATATACAAACTGAAAATCATAGGAATACCAGACAAAATGGCCAAATTGATCAAAACACTAATTGAGACAAGACAATGTGCCGTTCGTTCACTGCAACGACAAAGCATCTGATGTATTCACCCGCAAAGCAGGAGTTCCACAGGGTGTGTTACTCTCCCCCCTGCTTTACATACTGTAAACATCACAGACTTGCGCATTATAGTTCGCGAAGAAGAGCGCTCAGTTTAGTTCGCAGCTCCCTCGCGAACTAGTTCGCTCTTTTAGTTCGTTAGTTCGCGTCTCGAATTGAGAGAAACAATCGTTCGCTCGCCTTGCTACCGCTACTGCCCGCACTATTTTGTTTGTTATGTCAGTTTTATTAGGACATAATTATTTTTTGTCGTTTCTAAATGGAATTTAATACTACCTTCTTAACAAAAGTTATTGCTTAATATTAGCCCTTTCAAATGACATTAGCATGATCAGTTGCCGCCGGTAAACCAAAGTGCTCATTGTCCTTTGCACAAATGGTAAACTGAATAACTGTGCTGTTTTTACTATTTACTTTACATGCATTCGAAAATATTTTTTTTTTAATGGATTTATGTATTAGTTCATGGAAGAAACATTACTTATAAAAGGCGCTAATGACCCGCCGTCGACGCGCCCTTAAACCCCTACAAGAACATTACTTATAAAATATTATAAATGCGTTTATTTTGATGAATTAAAATACCCGTTTATAAGTAATCGGCTTTTTTATTTAAATATAGTTTTGTAAATCATGAACAAAATATGATTCTACTATTAACTATATGACCGAAACAATATTACCTATATTATTAAGAAAAGTAATACTTCCAATGTGATACCTGACAATTAGACATATAAAAATGACAGTGACCCTTGAATGAGAAAGTGGTAACAATAACGAAAGTGCGTAAATTTCCAGTAAATTGTAAGTCATTGAGCTATTTTTTTTATTAGTGTAGGGGAGGATAATCCAACACACATTCACAATATTTTGGCGACGAATGAAACTGATGAAGACACAAAAGTTAAAATCTTTTTGAATTTCGCAAATCATTTCTTTACATAACTTTTACAAATCTGTTAACCAACAGACTGAGATAAGTATTATATTATGTCAGCTTTAAAATCAGCGCTAGAAAAATGTAAAAGATACTGTTTCTTTGGTTAAGAAAACAAGAAAAAGCCTTTAGAAGCCAAATTTTCCACAGAAAGTGATAATATTAAAAATAATGCTCTAGTATTCATTGATAAAAGTCTGGAGTATCTTAGTAAATAGTTAGATTTTAATGAAAGCAATTGGCTATAGAAAATCCAAAAATTAAATTTAAAACACGATGTTTCATTTGATGGCTGTGAGACAATATTATAGGTTCTAAATTTATGAGAAAAAATGAGTATCAAAGTGAACGAACTTTACTCTGAAATAACAATATTACACGAAATCTAGGTAAAAGTACAGTAAGAGCAGTATTTCATTAGTAAAAATGAGCTTTTGATCGACATTAATTTAACAACTGAAAGTGATAAAGCATATTACAATTATACTGTAGACAGAAAATTGTTAAAGATGCAAGAAGTGCAAAAAAATATAGCTTAAAAAATAAATTAGTAAAAAAACATATCCTTTGTCCTTTTCTACTCTTTCGTAAAATATTATATTTTTGAAGTGTACTATATTTTTATAGGTTATTCTAAAAAAACATTCTACCATTAACCGAAAAAATGTTGGTAATTCAAGAGGCGAATAGTGACAGTTCGCGACCGGGAATGCTCAGTTTAGTTCGCGAACGGTACCGCTCAGTTTAGTTCGCGAGTGGTAGCGCTGTGTTTAGTTCGCGACCGGTAGCGCTGTGATTAGTTCGCGAACTAGGTCGCTCCGCTCTGGAATTACAGAAAAACAGCTCGTTCGCTCGCTTTGCTACTTCACGCGCTCTCTTTTTTGTTATAATGGTTGTGGTTACTGATAGTTGTCTTTAAGTGTTAATGGGATCATAGTGTGTTTTGTTTTCACATTCCATGTTAAATTTCCGTTTTTGACTTCTGCAATAATTATTAATGTTTAACAGTTACATTTTTTTTTATTTTTTTTTATATCTGTCTCTTCAGTGAAATGTTTCCACAGCCAACTGTGTTACCTTTTAGATAATAAACTAAAACAAAAGTTGGTTTTCGGGAAAGGATCTAACGAACTAAGGAGCGAGAGATCTGGGAACTAGTTCGCGTAGTTCGCTCGTGGGAGCGCTCTTCCGAACTAGTTCGTTCGCGAACTACACAAGACTATTACACCAGACATTCCGACGGTTGACAGAACGAACGAGGCAGTTGCTCAGTAAGCTGACGACACCTACTGGTGCTCAGCCCTTAGCACAGAGACTCTGAACACACGAGAGCCGCAATTCCTCAGACGACTGCAGGACTGGATGAGAAAATGGAGGATAAAACCAAACGCGGATAAAACTCTGACAGTTCTGTTGAGACACAGAAACTTAACGAAGAAACGACAGCAAAGACAACAAGGCATGCAGTTAACAATATGGAGACAACAGCTACGACTAAACGACACATCAAAATACCTGGGAAATATACTTAGACAAATAATATAACTGGAAAACGCATCTAAAAGAAACACTAAACAAATAAGAAAAAGTTGATCAAATTAGTACAAGGACGCTTTTACGGATGTAGCATTCAGACAGCAATACATACGACCTCTAATTGAATACGCTGCTATACCCAGGGCCGGCGCTAGGAATTTCGGGCCCGGGGTAAAATGGGCGACATTTTTTTTTTTTTTAGTTCAATTAAATCTACAAACTAGCGGGGCGACAATGGGCGGATTCTTGGCTTCGAGGCCTGGGGGCCCATGCTGATGAGGAGCGGAGAGCCGCCCCCCCCCCCCCAAATCAGCTGGCAGGCCCGGGTACATTTGACTCACTTACTCACCTAACGTCGGCCCTAGCTATACCATTAGCGGGAATGACTGAAATTATCACGAATCGACTGTATTCAACCGAAACACGTTTACTGCTAAGTATTCTGAGACTGGACTATCCGACTCCGTCTGAAATGGTGAAATGGGGTATGACGCGGTAAACACAACACCGTGTGACCAGGCAACTAACAAGGACGTGCTTCTGCGCGCCATTCGCGATGTGTCCGCCCAGGTAGCAGCACTATCGAGCACCAGACAGCCATGAAAAGGTTTTTCAGCTGGCAACCTCCTCCCCTCTGCACTGATAGGGCATGACAGAATACAGATGCTAGTCCACTACCTCCAAAAGTAGGTTTAGAAAAAAAAAATCCTAGTTGGTAAATTCCTCACAGTCGGAACAAACTGCAAATTATGATTGTCAGAAAGCCAGTTTCAAAAAGGCCATGGCCGAATTCCTTCCCGTTCCTTGTCCCCAGTTCCATCCCGCCTCTAATGACCTTAGCCGTCGACGAGGCGTAAAGCAATAAGTAAAAAAAAAAAAGGTCCTGCATAAGGGAGTGGGAAAATTTTCTTTTGTTGGTAAGGGTGTCAGGGATTGGAACAAATTACCAAGTGTAGTGAAGAATAATTTACCAAAAACGCATGAGGAATTTAAAATTTGTAAATCGGAAAAGTAAATGGAGGAGGAATTAAACATTACAACTATAATATATATATAAAGGTGTAATTAGATGATTTGGGAAATTGCCACCGGAGTGTTAGCTCTATAGCAATGAAATTAATAAATTTAAAAAAATAAAAATGAAGAGAAGGCGAAGGGAGAGAAAGATGCAAGTACATCATATTCTATCGCTAAGGGAATCTATACTCTTTTTGATGAACTTTATTCAATTTTTAATTACTTTAGAATGTCTAAATCGTCTTTCTTTGAATTATTTTCGTTAATAAAGGTTGATATTACCGGACCGAGAGTG
Source organism: Vandiemenella viatica (assembly GCA_031002005.1). Taxonomy (NCBI): domain Eukaryota; kingdom Metazoa; phylum Arthropoda; class Insecta; order Orthoptera; family Morabidae; genus Vandiemenella; species Vandiemenella viatica. Next base: position 38,034 of record JARYHS010010329.1, read on the forward strand.
GTGGTGTAACGGTTAGCGTTCTGGTCTCGCATTCGGAAGGACGGTGGTTCGAATCCTCGTCCCGGCATCCAGATTTGGGTTTTCCATGGTTTCCCAAATCACTCCAGGCAAATGCTGGGATGCTTCCTTCAAAAGGCCATCGCCGAATATCTTCCCAATCATTGCCCCCCCCCCCCATCCTTTCCCGTCTCTAAAGACCTCGCCGTTAAGAGACGTTAAGCAGTTAAAAAAAAAAATAAGATATTACCGTGAAAGATACGAAAATGCGAAATGCTTCTTTCTTTACCCTTTTGTCTTCTCTACACTTTCAGTTCCACTCATTTCCACAGTGACATTCTGCAGTTCACTGAACATATTGAACTACACAATTCGCGTACAATGCGAGGATAACAGCAAACTGACGGCTCGGCTGTGCGAGAATGGAAACTAGTGGCTGGCTGGCTGCGCCACCAGTTTCCTGCACGCGTCGTGGCGCGGCTGGTTGCGCCGCCAGACGGCCTAGTGCAGGGATGGCGAACCAATGGCACGCGACCAAATAATTTGGGCACGGCATTAATCGATATAAGAAATTTATTTTTTCGTCTCCATAATTTAAGGTCATAGTAACAAAATTCATCGTGAACGGAGCTACCAGTGCTGCAACGACTACAGATTGCATAAGAGAAGTAGATTTCGAACGAATTTCTGACGGAACGGACTGAGTGAACAATCGCAGGCGCCGCGGCGTCGTTGGGCGCTGAGCTAATTTATTCACTTGTTTGGTTTTGTTGACGTCGTTCACTGCTTTTACTAATTACGCATAGTTCTTTCATTTTTTTAACTAATTTCGTTAACACAACTGCTTGTTTGAGTTGGTTTGTGTTATATGTACAACTATTAAACATCGCTAATTTGGTTTAAAAACACGTGCAAGATAAGTGTAATAGAGAATTTCAACCTTGGCGCAATGAGAAATATGGCACTATTAATAAACGTAATAAAGCGGTGTGTGTTTTATGTTCTGGAACAGTGTGTAAATCATCATCTGTATGACGGCACTATGAAACAAATCTCTTTGTCAAAAAGCGAACCAGAATAATATTAAAGTCTCGCTTCCAAACAGTTTGTCATGACTCCACTTTAGCTTGCATGCTGCTAAAAGTAACAAAGTATAAACCTAATATAAGTTATTTGGCATCTAATTTGCAACAACAGATATTTCACTAGTTTCATTTTATTTCTTTTCCCATTAATTACTAGTCATGATTGTTTTGATGGCACGTTACGGCTTCATTCAACATTTCTGCAAAAAAAAAAAAAAGTGCCACGTAGATCAATAAAGGTTCGCCATCCCTGGCCTAGTGTAATAAGAGGCTTAATTGAATGCCGACTGATTTTCCCACTATCTCCCATTCTTCTTCCTTTGAATTTAATAGCCGTTGGGCAGAATCTATGAACTGTTCTTGTTTCATGGCAATATTTATTCATGATTTCTTATTCGTAAATGGAATTCCTTCTTGTGCTTGAGCAGCTTGTTCTTGATTTTCAAGTGCCTGCAAAATTAAACATAATTAATATAATTATCTATTCTTTTTCAGTTGCCTACGAGTGAAGTTGAGTGGACAAAAATTGCAAAAACTGTTTGAAAAAAAGTGGGACTTCAGCCCTTGCGTAGAAGCTATAGACGGCAAACACATTTCTATTGAAAAGCTTCTTGGAAGTGGTTCACAGTTTTATAACTACAATTTTTTGTTAGTTTTGTGCTACTAGCTGTGGTGAGCGCTAATTATGAATTTATATATGTAAATACAGGCACCAGTGGTAGCGTCTCAGATGGAGGGTTATTTGAATTTACAAATTTTTACAAGAAAATGATGTCCAATGAAGTACATTTACCTCTACCTTCAAATTTTCCAGGTACAAACACGCCTGCGCCATTTTTATTTGTGGGTGACAGTGCATTTTCTATTAATAAGCACATTATGAAACCATTTCTCTTTAAAAATATTTCCCATGAAAAAAGAATTTTCAATTATAGACTGTCTCGCACCAGAAGAGTCGTAGAAAATACTTTTAGCATATTAGCTGCAAGGTTCAAGATTTTTCGTCAACCTATTGGCTTAAACATTGATAATGTTGACCCCATTGTCCTTTCGTGTTGTGCGTTGCACAATTACTTGCGAAAGAAATCTACTCAGTACATAACATCCAAATCTGTTGATCATGAAAATACTGAAGCTACGTCATTCTGTAAAGCAGGTATGGGCAACCTTTTCTTAGCTGAGGGCAGAATTTCGGAACTTAATCAGGTCGCGGGCCGTAGGTAAGAAATAGTAGGTAGTAGGGAGGTTGGTAAAATCTCTCACGAAATATCATCGGGGGGGGGGGGGGGTGTCGACGGAAATCTCACGTGAGATTTTGTGAACTTTAATTGACTGTAGAGCTAAAAAAAAAAAAAAAAAAAAACCTTAAATACCTATTTACGGGATAAAAACCGTCTTTTCAACGTTTTCGGGATCGCGAGAGCTAAAAAAAAAGGCCTCAAAACTTTCCCGCGAAAATCTCACCTCACCGAGGGGGGGGAGGAATCGGTATTCCGAAAAATCACCTTACCTAAAATGTGGACGCTCCCTTGTGAATAAAAAGCCAATGAAAATTCATTTTTATTTATTTATCAGAATTAGAATAGCATAACATACACAAAGTAAATTAACAAAAACAGGTAGAAAAAAATCAAATGAAGTTTAATGAGAGACTTGAGTTTGAAGCTGAGAAATAAGATCATCGATATTGGGGTCAATAGCACTAGTACAGAGGCGCAAAGTGTTTTCTAAATTACCATCTGTAAGTCGAGTACGATGCTTATTTTTATTAATTTTCATGATTGAAAAAAGCTGCTCACATTTATACGTGCTTCCAAATGTGCAAATCATTTTTCGTGCGAAAACTCTCAGCTGTGGATATTTCTTTTCGGAAAGGTATGTTCTGTAAAATTCACTTAGTTCAACATCATCAAATTTAGACTTCAGATATAAGTCTTCTTGAAGCTCGATCAACTCCATTTGTAGGTGAAGCGGAGCATCTTCCACATTACACTTACACGGATTTGCAAAAATATTGAAAGTGCTGTCCATATTCTTAAAATCGGAAAACCGATCATTGAATTGCTCTGACAATAGTTTTAGTTCTTCAGCATAGCGACCGTATTCAATGTTTACATTACTGGATAATGTTAAAAAATGAAAACAGTTTTTATTTCTCATTTGTGTTTCCCAGAAGTTAATCTTTTTTTTAAAAGCTTTAAGATGACTGTACAGCTGATTTACCAATTGCCCTTGTTTTTGAAGCTTCAAGTTCAACTCGTTTAAGTGTCCTGTGATGTCCACCAGGAAAGCCAAGTCACAAAGCCATGTAGGATCACAAATTTGCGGTAATGATTTCTCTTTCATTTCCATAAAATCAGCTATTTCTTTTCTGAGGTCATAAAATCTTTTAAGCATTTTACCTTTGCTAAGCCACCTTACTTCGCAATAGTATGTCACATCATCGTGCTGTGAAGAGAGATCATCCAAAAATGTTTTAAACTGGCGATGGTTAAGACCGCGGGATCTAATGAAATTGATGGTATTTATTACCACATCCATAACGTTCTTCAGTCGAATGGACTTAGAGCACAAGTTTTGTTGGTGAATAATGCAGTGCAGAATTATTAACTCTCATTCTTGCACATTCATAGTGGTTGCTCTTTCCTTCAGAATTCCGACAAAACCTTTTCGTGAACCGACCATCGAAGGCGCACAATCTGTACACACTCCAACTAATTTATACCACTGCAAACCATATTGCTCAAAAGTACATTGCACCTCGGCAAAAATATCTTTTCCAGTAGTGGTCCCTTGTAGCGGCCGCAAAGCCAGTAGTTCCTCTGTCACTAGAAATTGTTCATCAATACCTCGTATAAAAATAGCTAACTGGGCTGTGTCAGATAAATCTGTGCTCTCGTCCAGAGCAATAGAAAATGCTTGAAAACCAGCTAATCTGTCAGTCAATGTGTTTTTGATATCACTAGCCATCATATCTATACGTCGAACTACAGTACGTCGCGATAAGCTCACTTTCTCAAACACTGTCTTTTTTTCTGGGCACAAAAGTTCTGCAACATCTACTAGGCACTCCTTAACAAATTCTCCATCAGAAAAGGACTTCGATGTTTTCGCTATTTTATAACTAACTATAAAACTAGCTTTAACAACACTGTCTAGATTTGATCTTTGTGAATGGAACATTTGTTGCTGTTTCCCTAAATCGGTAATGAGTTTTTTTATTTTCTCCTTTCTTAATTGACCTGTAAGTAAATTATATTGAGCGAAATGCTTGCTGGAGTAATGCCGCTTCATATTGTATTCTTTTAAAACGGAAATTGTTTCACTGCACAACAAGCACATAGGTTTACCACTGTGCATGATAAAAAAGTATTCATAAGTCCATTTGTCTTGGAATTGACGACACTCTGTATCCACTTTCCGCTTTTTTAAACCAGACATCTTGATAGATTGTTGACACGTTCGCTGTACGGTTTACGTATTACCCGCAATAAGCAACTAGAACACACTCGATCGTACGCGAATATGCCGTGCAAGCGGTCAAAGTTGACTGAAGGATGAAAACATGCCGAGCAGCTAGCGGCGAAGATCAAAGGCGCGGTCGCGACAGTTGTTTCAACAATGTGAAACAAAAGCATTGTTAGTAATGAGTCAGCGCATGCCGAACTAACAGTCGCGTTTGAAGCGCTTAAAGGTCATCGGGAGGCTTCCTGAATGTTTACCATTGTCTCTTTCTAACGATATTTCTCGATTTTAGTCTTTATGATTTGAATAAATACATTTTTTTTTTTTTGCACGTTACTTGAACTTACTGAATCTCTCGCGGGCCGGATTGAAGCTGGCGGCGGGCCGGATCCGGCCCGCGGGCCGGGGGTTGCCCATATATGCTGTAAAGGAAACTGGCGTCGATTAACGGAAGGTTTAGTGCCATTAGTACAAACCACAGAAAAAAGGCAAATTGAGGAGGGAAATAAAACCAGAGATACTTTCACAAAATATTTTAACCAAGAAGGTAGGATAGTTTTTCCGGAAATAATGATAAATATTGTACCCTTGTAAGTACATACATTATGTATCAACATCAGTGAACAAGCTTCATAGTTACCTCATCAACATCAGTTTTGTCAGTATCAATACCAACTCGTGAAGGCTCGCTATTTTCTTCTAAACAACGGAGAAGATAATAGGACCAAAGGGACGGCACATACATGTCTTCTGTGCCACTTCCCGTTTGTATACAAGATTTCAGTTCACTCGTAAATACCAAGCACATTATTAATGAAATCATATTTTTTTATTCAGATTTCAGTTAAGACAGAATTTAGTTCATACAATCTGTGATTGGAAACTTTGTTGTATAAATAAAATTAACTATGAAATCAATTTGTAAAAACCAATCTGTTACTTTTTCTTTAAAATAATTTAAATTGAACAATAAATACATTTAAAGTAAAAGTTATTTATTTCTGTTCTTTTATCTATTACCCTTATGTTCCTCAAAAGATTATTAGCTGTTATAAATATAATTATGCATTTATATTTCATATAACAATAATTACTTATGTATTTGAGCTTTTACTTACCTTCTTTAATTCACGCGAATAAGTTGTTCACATATTTTCTATTTTCTTTTTCAGAACTGCAACTGTTGCTTCCTGGTCCAATTCTTTGTAAATTTCTAGCAAAACTCTAAATCCTTCTTCCCGCATGTTGCGGTTCATGTAATTTTTGTTGTATTTGTCGCATAACTGGGGCATATCTTTATAAACTTCAAAAATATTAGTCCACACCTCTTTCTCTTTAGAAATTTCCGACCATATGCACAACCAATGGCACTAATCGCACTTATTCGCTGCTCAACGCCGACTGAGCCGAAATTGTCTCAATCGTTGCAATAGTGCTACGCACGTCTCAATTTGCTCACTGTCTGCAGGGACAATCTGTAAATTGTTTGTCTGGCTCTGCCGATCTCCCGATATCGGGAGCAACATACCCAATTAGTAAGGCCCCGATATATATGCATTTAAGGCACCTAAAATATGCATGCAAATACGCACAAAAAAAGTCCTAAAATATCCACTAACAATTAAAGAATATGCACTAACAATTAAAGAACATGCACTAACAATTAAAGAATATACACTTATCAAATTATTTATTTTATGTCAACTCACTGATATACATGTTTCATTCCTTACAAAATGATGATTCGCAATATGTTACCAAGAGTTTTTGAATGTTTTCAGGCATCAAATATTTTTTATTGTCAGGCAAAATTAGTTTATAAGCCGAAAATGATCGTTCGACGTCAACAGACGTTATTGGACAATACTTGTACAATGGTACTGACTGTTCGGAACATTCATCTGGCAAAGATTGTGTGATTCCACTTAAATACTTGTTAATTGATTGAATCTTTTTCAGTCATGGGTTTGAGTCCACACCCTGCTGAATTTAATTTTAACTTTTTCTCCAATTTCATCAGGGACGGCATTTAAAGAAGAAATTGTTTTGTGCAGCAGCTGAATAGACTCGTGAAGGAGTGCACCGTTAATTTCTAGACCCTTAATAGCCTTAGAAAGTGACGAATAGTGTACATGGATGAAATTGATGTCTTGATATACAGTATCACAATCAAATGCGCACTTTGCTTCACAAACACACGCAGAACGCTCATCACATCATAAATACTTGTGACTACAATACATCTTTCTCCTGTTAGAACAGCACTGCAGACAACCAAGTTCCCCATCTAGTAAGAACAGGTTCCAGTGGAAGAGGAACCTCAGGCAGACGATCCTTATAAATCTGTACACTAGCTGGTGCTTTTAGGAACACTTTTTTGCCACTTGAAATTACTTTTTTAACTGGTGGAAATAGAGAACGTATCTCTTCTGCAATGCGATGTAATCCATGCGCCAAATGTAACATGGATAAGATTGGGGAAAAATACTCGAAGCGACTGACCAGCTTTTAACATATATGAAGCTGGCGTCTGTGATTAAAACACGCACCCTGTAACAATCACTCTCCGATTCAGTAGGCGCAGGGAATCGTTTACAAATCTTGCAATTGTACTGTGGTTGGTTTTCTCTAACATTTCGATTGAAAGTAAATAAGGTTTTCCAGGTTCTTCTTGACATAATTTGCCCACTATAAAGTTCACTACGTATCGGCCACATGAATCGGTTGTTTCATCTACCGATATCCAGACACAGTTCCCTCCTATGTCAGACCGAATTGAATCCAGGACAGAAGCGTATAGAGAAAGCAAATAATTTTTCCTAATGGTGAATTCATCCGGTATCCTTTGATTAACACAATAATTTTGAAGAAATGCTCGTAGATCTGGATTATTCAATTTATGCAGCGGGATGTTGCTGCATACAAAAGCCTTACAAAGGTCAGCAGAATATATTAATTTCAGACCTTGATACCTGAGTTAAAAGTAGCTGTTGTGTGTTCCTGCTCTTTTCTTTTGACCTGAGATGTACAGCTGTTTTAGAATGATGTTCAAGTTGAATTTTTTTCTCGCAGTTTATATTCTTCTCACATATTTGACAACTCCACCGTCACTAGAATAGTCGCTGTCGCCTGAAATCCACTGCTTAATTAAAAATGATCTTGTGCATTTTCTTTAGGCATTTTTGCAGTCAAATTAAACAAAACTATTCTTAGCACACGAACACGCCTGTCGACACAAATTTTGAGAGGCTACTTACTGCTTTTGGAAAGGAATGCACACGTGCCTTTAAAAGTACAGAATCCTGAGGTCTGGAAGCAATGAATCTATTCCCAGGAAAACTGGTTCGTGCCGCAATTAGGGGAATATTAGGGAAAAGAAAACCGCTGGCCTTCCCGGTAGTTGTCGCAAGAACAAACATACTGGTGGATTACGAATATTCCCAGCGTGGGCAAATATTTGATTGTCGTCTCTTCAAACAAGAATTCGCCGCCTGAGGAGTATAGAGCTATTCTTTGATTTTGCCGCCCCCCACCCCCCACCCCCTCCGTGAATGTTGCCGCTCAGGGCAGTAGAGAAGGTCGCCGCCACACAAATTTGCCATTTACAGCACCTTCAAATATGTCACTGTGCGAGTTTGGATCAGGTAGAAAGTTCTCTACATGTGAATGCCAATATAAGAAAATCCTGTTTACTCCAAGAATGTGTGCGGTGCCCAAGGATGTCCAACATACAAATACATTAGTGTTTTCAGTTTCTTCAGAAGTATCGGATATTCGGTTATGAGATGAAATACTCGTAAATGCTGAAATATGCACATATCCTTAGAATATGCACTAACCCTCAAAATATGCATTTGCATATGAGCATATGCTTTTTTTAAAAAAATCTGGGCCCTACTAATTAGCCTACTAACGCGGCAATCTGCAGGGCCCCTATCGGATTGCCCCTGTCGATTGGGACCGAAATTGCCTCGTGTGTAGCCGCTTTAATGTTCGCCAGATCGCACACCTGCTCTGACGGCGTCATGTGTTCTAGTCTCATAATACTTCTGTAGTCTTCGTTCTGTCGCGTACAGTCTGTTTGCAGCTGTTTTGGACATTCCCATCTTTGGAATTGCTGCGTACTCAATTATCGGTCTGACGAATGTCTTGTATGTGTGGATGGCTGTCTGGTCGCTGCATCCGTGGAAGCATCGCTATACAAGTCTGATAAGCTTCTGTCTTTTTCTTATTTTGTTGGCCGTTTCTCTTATATGGGTCCTCCAGTTTAGGTATTTGTCAATGTGTATCCCCAGATATTTTGCGCAGTCAATCTTAGTTGTTGGTTCCACAGATTCAATTGTATGTCTTGTTTTTGCTGTCGTTTTTTGGTAAGGTTTCTATGTCTGAACAGAACTGAGTTTTTGTTGAATTCGGTTTAATTCTCCATTTACTCATGCAGTCTCGCAGTCTGTGTCGCGCGCGCTTCTGTTTACGGCTTTCGTGTTGACCGCCGAGCACCAGTAAGGGGTGTCATCTACATATTGTGCTGACTCTTCGTCATTTTTGTCAGCTTTCGGCATGTCTGATCCATACAGGATGAAGAGCGGGGGGGGGGGATGGAATTCCTTCCTGTAGCACTCCTGACTTTGGTGTGAATACGTCGGAAGTCGCGTCGTTACAGTGGAATTCAGGGCCGGCGTTGGGGAGGGGGGGGGGGGGTAAGCGGGTCAAATGTACCCGGGCCCGCCGGCTGAGGGGGGCCCCGATCACCGGCTGCAGGGGGCCTCCAGGCCTCGATAGCAAGAATGCGCCTTGGCACCCGGCTAGATTGTATTGCTAAAAAAAAAATGCATTGTTTTGATTGTTTTTGTGTCTTGAGTAGTCTGACTAGTTTGTCTGGTATTCCTATGGATGCTAGTTTGAAGATTAATCCGTCTTGCCAAATTTTCTCAAAAACCCGCTTTGGATCCAAAAATATTGCTAAACTACATCGGCCTTTGTTGAAGTTTTTGGTGCAGTTAGTCTGACCAATGGGTCGTTAGTCGAATGGTTTTCTCTGAAACCTGGTTGAGTGTGAGGTATAATGTTTTTCTTTTCCATGTAGGTTTGAAGTCTGTCTGTTATAATTCTGTCAAACTTCTTCCCAATCACATTTATGAGAGATATTGGTCTGTATGATTTTGGACCTGTGGTGGGTTTATTTGGTTTCGGGATCATTACCGTTTTCGATTGTTTCCATGATTCTGGTATAGTTTCGTTTGTCATGCAGTAATTCAATAGTAGCGTCAGTATTGGTACTATCACTGTCATAGGTGCCTTTCTTAAGTGTGATCTGGCAATTCTGTCCGGTCCTGGGGCTGAGTTTCTGCCTGTGTAGATAGCTGAGAGCACTTCTTGGTCTGTGATGGAATTTGTAGTGTTGGCTTTTTCTGTGGGTAGTCTCGGCGTCATTATAGGGAGTCGTCTCTCTACCTCTTGTCGAAAGTCTTCGTTAATTAAGTTGTCTTCAGGAAAAGCATGATTTTCCTTTAGAAAAGCTTCTGCTTTCTGTCTGTTATTTACCGTCGGTGTGTGGTCTAAGATTAGAGTCGTAGGTTTGGGTTGTTTTTGCCCCGTTAGTGTCTTAAACTTGTTCCATAACTTTCGTCCTTCTCTGTAGTTTAGCTATCTGCATGTGTCATCCCATTCAATCTGTCTGTATTAATACATTCCTGGAAATTGAAATAAGAACACCGTGAATTCATTGTCCCAGGAATGGGAAACTTTATATACACATTCCTGGGGTCAGATACAACACATGATCACACAGACAGAACCATAGGCACATAGACACAGGCAACAGAGCATGCGCAATGTCGGCACTAGGACCGTGTATATCCTCCTTTCGCAGCAATGCAGGCTGCAATTCTCCCATGGAGACGATCGTAGAGGTGCTGGATGTAGTCCTGTGGAACGGCATGCCAAGCCATTTCCACCTGGCGCCTCAGCTGGACCACCGTTCGTGCTGGACGTGCAGACCACGTGAGACGACGTTTCATCCAGTCCCAAACATGCTCAATGGGGGACAGATCCGGAGATCTCGCTGGCCAGGGTAGTTGACTTACACCTTCTAGAGCACGTTGGGTGGCACGGAATACATGTGGACGTGCATTGTCCTGTTGGAACAGCATGTTCCCTTGACGGTCTAGGAATGGTAGAACGATGGGTTCGATGACGGTTTGAATGTACCGTGCACTGTTCAGTGTCCCCTCGACGATCACCAGAGGTGTACGGCCAGTGTAGGATATCGCTCCCCACACCATGACGCTGGAGCCGATTTAAAAACGTTCTGGTTGTCGGGTTTCTAGTGAGCCTCCACTTCTTGGTAACCCGGTTTTTGTGGTGGATCGCAGCAACCAGGTGCGGTGGGAGATGTGGAAAAGAAGCAAGGTAAGTCAGCATTGGTGTCGTAGCTATGGTAAAATTTTTACCTGCGCTTTCGAAGAATTCTAAAGCGTCATCAGTGTTTCCGTCAACTGGGAAGTCTTCCAGCGCCTCCGTTAGCAACTCTCTGTACTAGAGATGGGTCACAAATAACTAAGCGGCTACAAATAACAGTTATTTTAAAAACGCCGTTTAGAAAGTAGCGGCCAAAACGATAACTGGAGTTATTCAAATAACGGTCAGCATTTCCCTCTCTGACAGCGCTGTAATTGTTCGTCGACCGCCCGCTACGAGTGCATCAGTCACCGCTTATTGCCTCTCTCACCGTTATTAATTGCAATAAATACCACTAGATGACACTACCATCGCAAAATAATAGTTATTAACTACGATAGCGATCACTAGAGGACACCACCTATGTAAACCGCTTTTTCCAACCTCTAACCGTTATTAACTGCGATAGCACCCAACAGATGTCGCTACTGCTGACGACGTTAAATACTACTTTGCAGGTGTTATTTGCGATAGGGTCCAAAATTTATCATCTCTCTACGACTTAGTGACCATTAAACTGGTTTTCAGCATCCATCCTTCCATCCAAAACCACTTGACTATGTTTTTGTTACAGCTGTGTACATGTGTTATATCGTCTTTGCCAGTTGAAGGCGTTATTAACTTCGATAGCGATCACTAGAGGACACCACCTATGTAAACCGCTTTTTCCAACCTCTAACCGTTATTAACTGCGATAGCGCCCAACAGATGTCGCTACTGCTGACGACGTTAAATACTACTTTGCAGGTGTTATTTGCGATAGGGTCCAAAATTTATCATATCTCTACGACTTAGTGACCATTAAACTGGTTTTCAGCATCCATCCTTCCATCAAAAACCACTTGACTATGCTTTTTGTTACAGCTGTGTACATGTGTTATATCGTCTTTGCCAGTTGAAGGCGTTATTAACTTCGATAGCGATCACTAGAGGACACCACCTATGTAAACGCTTTTTAATACCTTTAACCGTTATTAACTGCGATAGCTACCAACAGATGGAGAAACCATCGAAAAGCGCTAGTATTTCCACAAGTCATTTAGTTTTAAACAGCAAATCATATTTACATTTCAAATTACTTTTATGTACGTCTGAACAACATATTTAAATTGCAGCTGGTCTGTTATTGGGACACATTTACAACATATGTAAAGTATGCTATACATATAACTATAGCCACACAAAACTTAATGCGAATTAATAGCCAGACTGAAAAATTGTTTACTTTCAGCAAAGTTAATCTTCTGTATTTGTTGCATATATTCATAAAAACTCATACTACAAATTCATTAGTTTCAAACAGAAAAATATATTAACACGTAATCAAAACTGCCCACTTCGCATTTTTTTTTTTTTTAATCGAACGTCCATAAATCACGTTATATACACAAACCGCTAAAGCTGGTCGTGTTAAAATTCTATATTAATTTATCAAGGCATCACTGCGACTTATTAAACAAATACATAAACACAAGTCGAAGGCGTATATAGTGTCTCTGACAGTTACTATGGAAGCCGCTTATTAGGAAGCCGCTTATTTGAAAGCCGCTATTCGTGACGTATCGTTGCTAAATAACTCTAATAAGCGGCTTTTCGTGACGTCAGGGCCGCTATATACGTCACATCCGGTTATTTGACATTTCCGGCTTTTTTCAACAAGAGAAGAGCGTTTCTGAGCAGAGATTTTAGTAGCGTCACCACAGATATTACTTCAGAACAAAATAACTATACGTTATTTCTAACGGTTAAAAAAAGCGGTTAGATAAAAGAAGCAATAACTGAATAACGTATTACTGGAAAAAAGCTGTTTTGCCCATCTCTACTCTGTACTTTCTCCAGTAAGTCTTCCGAAAGTCGAAGGTACGCAAGGGCGTAGCCAGGATTTTGTTTAGGGGGGGGGGGGGGGGCAGGCAAGAGAAAACTGATAATATGCATGCTACAAAAACGTTTATTAATGTAATACATATACATTCTATTATTACATAATTTATTATATTTTAATTAATTATAATTTAATTAATTACTATATATAATTACACCAATAATAATTTTCGAGCTACTTCATCTGCAATTTTATCATAATTTTCTTGTAAAAGTTTTCTGTGTACACCAAGCATGCACAGACAGTTCAGATGGATCTCTAGAATATTTCCACCTTATTTTACTCGTTCATAATGTCTAGTTCTCTAAGATTTTCTATTGTCATACCCTTGTCCTTCCATAGTTTATACCATAGTGCTACTTCATAATCAAATAATTTTAAGTTGTAGCATTGGCAGAAACTTCGTGATTTAAAAAAAAAAAAAATCAAGTAATGACTTACTTAGACTTTAGCTGGGATGTAGCTAGGGACTGCAATCCAGCAATGTGGGATCCCGCATCATTTGGCAGTCTGGCGGATCCGCAATCCGCAATCCGTAAAATGGAGTGAAAACAAGTTTCAGTTTTCGTCACCTTGCCTCCCTGTCGTCACTTTCCGGTCCAACTCGTTCTTTACCGGTTGTATCGCCCGTTTAACTGTATCCTTCAAGTTGAAATTTGACTCACGGTAACAAATATGTGTTGTGTGTTTATGTCGTCCGTGATCATAAGTATATACATTCAGTTTTATGTTTCTTTTTTTAGAAACTCCAGTTTGTTTTTGTTGTGTGCAGTACTGTAATTTAATTATGTCGTCCTATTGTAAAACTAGCTCCCAGATCGTACACACAAAAAAAGATAGAAGTAGAGTTGTTTATGTGGAGGAAGTAAAAACAATACAAAAAAGGTTATAACTATTGACAGATATTTCAAAATTTAGTGAATAAATGATGTTTTTGTCATAAACTGTACTTCATTGTATTTGAGTTATTTCTTTCCAAAAAGTGGATTTCTAATTCTGCTGATTCCATAAGATCTATGATAGCAAAGTTTTAAAATGACATAATTTTTCAGCTTGAATATTTCAAGAAACAATGGCGAACATTTTCGTTGAGTGTTTGATGAGTAGACGTCCAAAAAAAAAAAATTAAAAAAAAAAAAAAAAAAAAAAAAAAAAAAAAAAAAAAAAAAAATCGCCTATATTTGAACTTTAAGGCCCGACCACACGCTTGCTAAACCTCGTCAAGCCGTCACAAATTGAAACGTGTGGATAGGGCGCTTAACTTGGCTTGTGTAGGCTGGCTAGCACTTGTGACTGATCCGATCGAGTGTCGGTTTTTTGGCATAAATCAAAGAAATTTTGCGGCAAGTGCTTGTAAAGCGCCTACTCGTTTCTGCGGACTTGATACACTTTGTGCACTGACGGCGGACAGACATGCGTTCCTGTTTGTTGTGATCGAAGTGCCGAAGGAAAAATGAGTAATTGGTTCAACAACGAAATTTCACATTCCTTGAATGCTAATATTCAAAATCAGCATATCTCTTCTGGCAGAAGTTATCAACATGGCTCATAAAGAAGCGTGGTCACCGAGTGTGGTTGGTGAGCAATTACCATTCTGGCCTCGCATTCGGCAGGACGCCGGTTCGAATCCTCATCCGGGTATTGAGTTTTGGGGTTTCCATGTTTTCTCCAAATCACTCTAGGCGAATGTCGGGATGCTTCCTTCAGATAAAGGCCAAGTCAGAATTCTTTCCCGTTCCTTGCCCCATGTCCTTTCTTCCCTCTAATGACCTCGTTGCTGACAAGGCGTAAAGCCATAAGCAAAATAAAAAATCATAAAGTAGCTCATTAAAGTTATTTTCCATAAATTCTCTGCAGTCAAAAAATAATTGATTTATACATTATAATACTGTTAAAATAATAATTATTATACAATTTCAATTATAAAACAATAATTTCATATAGGCCCCTAATTATATTAAATGAAATACATACATGAAACTACATACTAAACATAGTTACATGAATGAAATTATACCTGGAATGGTTTCTATGGATTTTTAACATCCACCATCTTCTTCGCCGACTTTCTCGTTGTATTTTCATTTTCGTTTACATTTTTATGATAAATATAGGTTAAGCAAAAATTTATATCCAACACAACATCGACGTCCCTCACGCTTTCTTCTCCAAAACATACCAGCGCATCCGCAAGCATGTGGCTGTCAATGTTCGACTCCCCACAATTAACCAAGCGTTTGTAAAGGTTTGGAGTTTTCGGCAAGTGCCATGCATGTGTACCCGGGGTTATGTTCATTGCAAAGAAACACATTTTAATATCACCCTGCTTAGAATACAGGGTTCGTGCACCATGGAGCATTGCATCAGTTTGGTCAATGAACGACCGATAAGCTTTGGTGTTGCTGTTGAAACTGATGTTATCGGGAAAAGATCTGACGGAACAAGCGTCATGGGAAACGTTCTGCCTTCGTACTTTCACACAATTGGCAATTGTCGGTGTTTTATACCCCTCCCTCAAAAAAAAAAAAAAAACAAAAAAAAAAAAACACTGAAACAAATTAAGAGCATAGAAAAAACTTTTACTCTGACGTAGACCACGAAGACCTGTACGCCACAATTGAAGCACAAAACAAGACCGTAGCACTGGATAATCCACATACTGAGGTGATTCCCAGATATGATGATCTCAAAAAAGTGCAGAAAGTTGTTATATTTTTTAAAAAGTTTTTTATTTATGATCATTTCAATCAAACCAACGAATGAGGAGGCAGAAAGAGCTTTCTTGGCTGCTGGCTATATATGTAATTCCTTGCAAATAAAGTGATAATTTCAGCGCTTATTAAATAAACAGATTATTTTTCAAACTGGCGTGATTTACTGTGATACATATAAATTGATCTAAAACCACCCGCCAATTTAGAACACCCTTCATATCCTTGGCTACCACACCTATCAGGCCCATGTCCTTCGTTTTCTAAAAACCTGTCGATTTCTGATGCTATAATTTGTCATTTAAATCCATCAATTCTAGGAATCTGAGAAATTTTTTGCGGATTGTATTTTATCTTCGTCAGTAAAACTATTTTTATGGAAAACTGTTCTTTCCCAGCTATATCACACGACTCATCTGCCAACACAATATAAGTATAAGCCTTTTTTGCTTGTTTACTCTTCGGTTCGGCAGACTCTGATCAAGCGCAAACCCGCGGCCAGCTAGGGGGGGGGGGCAGCTGCCCCCCCTTGCCCGTACCTGGTATACGCCCTTGAAGGTACGCCTATCTGTCGGCTGCCAGGAACCCACACCAACTTCGTCTATCACAGGCAGATGATTGGATGACATACTGTTCATTGTATAGGCTGCGAAAAATCCTGTAATGCTCTAAGATATTAGGACATCAAGGATTTCCGGTGTGCCTCTGCCACTTTTATAGTATGTAGGTTCTTCAGATGCCCAAACACACATATTTTGTCTGTTGGATACACGCCTCAGATGTTTATCTGCTTGATTGCTTATTCTGCAGTCTGTGTGCGTAGCATTGAAGTCACCCCCAATTAAAAGCTTACCACGGATGGATGCCAACGATGTAAATTCAGCCTCAAAGAGATGCCTCCGTGGTGGCCGGTTGGCTGAAATGGCGGAGATTCTACCATTAGCCGTGGTCACCTTAATTCCGACTGCTTCCATGAGTTGCAGGGATAGAAGGGATATTTCGTGGTGTGGAATTCCTCTCTTCACCTCCAGCCGTGAGACGATCTCTTCTGTAACAGTTATAACTTGTAACTACAGCGCGCAATTTCGGCTTTAGGTGTGTCTCGCTGACAAGAAACACGTCAATGTTCCACTCCTGAAGAAACTGGTGAAATGCCGGAAGTTGGGTACGGATGCCGTTAGCATTCCATCTACAGAATCTGAGGTCATGGATGTGCGGCCGTCTATCCATGGTGGGTGGAACAAGGACATTTCTTTGTGGCTAGGGCAGTCGTCACTGTTGTATTGATGCTCGTGGTAATCTGGTCAATCCGTGGAGTTAGGCTGAGCAACATGTTCATCATAGATTCCAACAAGTTACAAAGTCTTTCAAAGACTGCCGGTGCTGGATCGTTAGGCTGCTTGTTGCACTGAGTGGGTTTTTCTTTAGCTGTGGCGTTTGGCGGTTTGTCAGCAGTGGCAACTGCTGCCTGCGTTGAAGGAGTAGGCGTTTTAGAAGTGATAGTTTGTTGTTCTATATGTTTTCCTCCCATGGCTTCAGCTAAAGAGCAGCCATAAGTATGGCTGGTTTGAGATTTCTCTTCTTCTTTTGTTTTTGTTGCTATTGAGTTTTTGTGGAAGACTCTTGCACAGCTTGTTGTTGGTTATCCATAGTACTTGACTGTTCCTTTTTGTCCAGATTTTCTCGTGCTGTGATGAGGCCACGATGGCGATCACGCACCCTCTTATAGCCACTGCAACCCTTGTAGCTGGCTACGTGGTTACCTCCACAGTTGCTGCATTTAACGGAGTCACTTGACTTCGGCAACAGGCAGTTGTTGGAATCATGTTGACCGGCACATTTCACGCAGACTGGCTGCATTCTGCAATGTTGGGCAACAGGCAATTAATTGGCAGTTAAAACATTGCAGAGGCCCAGTTGAAGATTGGAGCTTCTCTGTGGTAACTTTCAGATAGCAATGGTTTTTACCTGGAATATTTGACGGTTGTGTGGCGTATCTGGAACCACAACAAGGAACAATACCAGGGCGGCGCAGCTGAGCTACTGTCTGTATGCCATAACCATGTCCGTGAGTTCTTCTTTCAGCTCAGCAGCTGGAAACGTCTGTGGTATATCGCGAAATACCACCTTCAGCAGTTTCACAGCACCGGTTGGAAATGTGAAGTATGGCGTCTTTTTCTCGTCAAGGAGATTCATCACCGTGTTGAAGTCTTCTACAGTCGTAAAGGTGAATTGGATCTTGTCTCCTCCTGCCGTCTTGGCAGTGAAAGGATCATCGCGACGTTTTTCACCCAATCGTGAAGCTTCTTGTAGCTTTCCTCACACTGTACAACGATGGGTGGAATGTGAGAACGTTTCACTCTAGCTGGAGTCTCTTCTTGCAGTGGTTGGAAGGAATTACTCACTTCCATCCTTTCTGGACCGTGGGAAGGAGGAGGTTTCGCCGTGCGACGTGGAAACACGCACCCTTCACTGTGTCGCTGGTCGGCTGCATACCTTGGACTGCTAGATACGAGAATTTTGATGTATACTTCAAATCATGGTCAGTAGTAGCAGTCTTGATGTTGGTGGGCCCACAAAATCCATTCTTCGCTGCTTTGATTCCGCTGAGGAAAGTTGCAGGTGAAACTCCCTTCTTATTTTTCATAGTGGCTTTCTTGTCCATGTTTGCCAGGGATATTTGCGACACTGGTACCATGAGCTTGGAATGGGTACGTAATTCAGCACGTGGTTTCTTCGTTATTCCCAATAGGAGTGGCGAAGTGCATCTCTTCCTTGATCCACCACGTGTCATTTGTGCAGACTACCGTTTACTTGTCCGTTATCAGAGTGGTATGGCAACTGCACTCTCGTATTAGTCAACTCTCGTTGCATCTTGATGTCCGTTATGCGTTGGCTCATCTCCAAATATGTCGTTTCTACTGCCGGTGAAGTCGAGTATGATGAGGCACTTAGCCCGCCTGACACGGCAATGCTGCAAGCGCTTTCCTCTTCATACATCCTTACTTAACTTCAGGCAAACATCCATGAGCGAAGGAAATAAGCACACACAAAAGTAGGAAGAAGAAAGAAAGACTTGTTACCTGCGAACAAGATTACTTCAACGAAAAATGAAGATAACTAAAAAATATATATATAATATGCAATAAATACACAGTCTGTACACTGCGTTACACTATTGTGTCGTTACAACGAGAACCACGCAAATGAACGTTTTATGAAGCAGCAAATCACGATCGTGTTTCTACGTAATCAACCGGAGATGGTACTGGCACGTAGCAAAAAACATTTTGCGATGTTGGTGTCACCTAATGGTCGCTATTCTTAGAAATAGGGAGAGAAGCAATAAAAAGGCCCGGTCAAACAGAGCGCGGGCAGCGGGCGCGTGCAGGGAAGTCTGTACGCAGCGAGCACTATTACATTGTACTGCATCAACCTTGTCAAACAGAAGGCGGGCAGAACGCGCGATCCAGCCGCGGGCAGCGATCAGGTTGTGCGTGCACACAGATATCGCGCGATCACGTCTAGATGGCGATTGTCGAAATAGAGGAATTAATTAATTTGGTGCGAGAAAAAGATTATTTATTTGATTCACGCTATTCTGATTATGAAAATAACAATAAAAGTGAAGTTTGGAGTGAAATTGTAGAGAAAATGAAATAAACTAGCCACTGCTATTTGCATTACTATTTATTTATTTAAAACATTTTATTTAATTTATGATTTGAATTACATAATCATTATTTATTGGTTACATTTATTTAGTTACAACTTGTTATTATTTATTTGCACTTTTGACATATAACATACAATTCTCTTTACCTGAGTAAGCAGGAAATTAGTAAACACGTATGTTTACGATACATTTAAATATAGATTAAAAATAATTAAAGTAAGCGACGTATTGATTTCTCATTTGAACAAATGTCTGGTTAGTCGGCATTGTATTTGAGAACGCCGTTCTGGACAGATCTGGACTATTTAATATTTCATCATTTGTGATACCTGCAGCATTATTACATCGAAGATAACTGGGCAAGCAGCATATAGATTTAACAACATGAATTGTAGTTTCAAGTTCCGTCTACATTGCTAAATAAACACGCCACTTTTGGGGTAATATGCCAAAACCATTTTCAACGAAACGTCGTTTATTAAATATTTTCTTTGATCGTCTGTCGGAAAAGGGCTCATTAAATAAGTCTGCAGTGCGTAACCTTCGTCGGCTACAAATACGAGCGACGGGGGTATCCATACCTGGCAATGCTTTCGAAGATAGAATAGTTTCACAGTGAACGAATTCAGAATAAAAAGAGAAATTTTGAAAGATGCTACTGTCGCTGTCCGGCTGTATCTGTCAACATCAACTACAAGGAACTTGTAAACTGGATGAAAAATATCCAGTAAAACTATGGGAAAAAGTAACAAGAATAGCTTGAGCCAATGTTGTTAGAACATTTTATTTTCACGTGTTTTCCGTTTACACTTTCAATGTAATTCGGAAAGTGCCAAGGTACTCTGAACCCCTCCTCAGAGTTTTTCTCACATCATGTGTCGGAACAGGTAAATATGCAAGCTGTAAAACGTCCTAGCTACTTCTTTTACTATGCTGGAGACAGTCGTATTAGTGATCCGGAAGGAAAAAGCGAGTCACCTGTGGCCAAATACTGTGATCATTTCGCATGACGCTTGTTCCTCACACTGGATCGCTTGGGACAGCCCGCGCTGTGTTTGACATCGTCAGAAGTTCAGAACGCGGCGGGCACCCCTTGTTTAGCACGCGCACGCTGCCCGCGCTCTGTTTGACCGGACCTTAAGCCGTGACTGATACACTCGTAATGGGCGATTGATGATCAATTACAGTGCTGTTAGAGAGTGATGTTACCAGTTATTTTAATAACTCCAGTTTTCGTTTTGGTTGCTACCTGCAAAACGATTTAAAAAAAAAAAAAAAAATAACTTATTTGTAGCCGCATCGTTATTTGCAACACATCTGTAGAGTGATTCGCGCAAGTTATCCTGTTCACCGCCAGGTGGAAGTGAGCGTGGTAATTGTTTCTGGAACAAAGGATTGTAGTGAATCTAGTGATTTTGTCTGTGTGTTTCTAGGATCACGTGAATGTGATTGTTTGCAACAGTGCTTGGTTGTATCGGTTTGCATCTTGTTTTTAGTGTGATTATACTATACTATTTAGTACGTTTTATTGTTTTTGCATTCCTATAGTTAAGGATTACCACTTTTATCAATGTATATTAAGAATTCATTACTATGTTTTTGTTACAGAATGTCTGCTGTAGCGATGCTCGAAATCTGCGATGTGAATCCGAGGTTTCCTGTGAAATGACCTGAAGTTTGCTATACGTGGGAGAAATTGAGGGACATTAGTGAGCATGTTAACTAGAATTTTCAGGTTAAGTTTTCATCGCGATACATTGAATGTATTGCGCGTTAGCCCAGTTGCAGTTCATACTAACAATGTATGGTGAAATTAACTGTGGTAATTTATGCTACGCGAACTGTGAATGTTACCCGAAATGTAGTTCTCAATTAATTTCATATGTTTAGGTGTGTTGTGTAGTTAAGATTTTGAGGTGGCAATATTAGTTGAGGTTGTGGTTAGGACGGAAATTCAGCCTGTACCATAATGGTCTTGTTATTGTTCTCTCCACTTCGAAAGAATAGTTTCATGAACCCTAAAATTAAATCTGATGCCCTAAGCCATTCCATCACTGTTCATATTGTTGAAGTAAGCCTACCCAGTCTTTTTAATTTTGCGAATTGTTATTTCTGTTGTGCTGGGTGATATTCTTCTGCATTTGATCATGGTTAACAACTGTTTTGCTGGCTTGCCTGCCTTCTCTTACTGGATTTTTTTTTTTTTTTTTTTTTTTTTTTTTTTTTTTTTTTACATTGGGATCCGTCCTTTCTTCATGCCACACGGTCTTAGACTCTTGTACCTTATATTTATCAATGTTAGTTTGAAACACTCTTCAGTTCTCTTAAGTCTGGATGAATCCCATTATTTTCGTATCTTTTCATCTCTCCTCAACCCATTTTGCTGTCAACTTTAATTTAGTGGTATAGTTGAAAATTCTTTTTTGTCATCCTTTTATCACTTGTTCTCATGTGTCATAATTTCAGCCTTCTCTACTGTATTGTGTGTAATTTTCTCTGCACACCTATGTAGATCTTAGTTTTTCATCTATTCCTTTTACTGCTTGGATTTTGCTCTCTCGGTCTCCATTTACTTTTTAAGTATCAGTCATTCTTAACTGAACATTGTTTCTGTTTTAATCTATGCTTTGTAGGAGATTGCTATCTTTTTTGATCTGTTTCGAGTTATCCTATATCCAAGTTCCATGTTTCTAGCTCTCAATTAATTTCCTTATCAAGCCCATATTCACTAAATTTGTCGACACCCTTTAACTTTTCCAAATTTAGTTTTTAGGTGCTTTTGATTGTGTTTGAATTTTTTCATACAAGATCATAGGCCCTACTTTTCTTAGAATTGTATGCAATTCTTCAACAATTTTTTGAATTTCTTCTTTATTTTCTGCTTTCTGCTTACTTGGTCCTAATCTCAATTCTTCTATTCCTTTTTCTTTTATTGTAGTATTCCAAGACAGTATGAAATAAATGTGAGACATAGGCCTTACCATTTTCTTGCCTGATGCGGGATTACTGGAGATCGCGATTCCACCAGGAGTTGTCATCATAATACTGCAGTGGTCAAATGCAAGACTCCACTATAAATTCTTCCCTAAGTACATTTAACGGTTTCATACTGGTCCAGGCTGTATTACAACCTAATTTGTGCTTGAAAATAATGGTCCAGGCTGTATTAAAACGGAATTACCACTTGATAATAATACGTCTTTCGACTGACTACATCAGTATTCCAACGATATTACCATATGTTGTTGTAGCGGAATCGCGATCTCCAGTAGACCCCCTGATGCATTTTTGTATCCTGAAAGGGTCTGCAACTTGGCAAAGAAACTTAACTTTTGTAACAGTTCCTATGAATGTTCGCTGTCTAATTGCTCTAATGTTCCTATTGATTCCAAATTGTTTTAAAACTTAGAAAAGCATCTTTCTGACATCGTTTTTTGAATCTGCTAAAACTACAGTATTTCCATTCCTTATATCTCTTATTCTCGGAATACTTTTAACATTAAATATTTGTTCCACATAAGGTCTTCACTTTTGTAAATCTCCTTAATATTATCCTATCTGATGGTCTGCCTGGTTTTTTACCATAATGATATTTCTCTATAATTGTTTGGGTTGGTTGGGGTCTTGTTTGAATCTTGAAGTGCAAATGTAGGGGCAAATTTCCGGTCTCTATCGTGCCTCACCTTCTCCCGCGGTCTCATGTATCTGTTGCTTTATCCCCTCCAACTTTCTGCATTCCTACTAGTATTCCTTCTTCTAGTGCTTTGTTATTCTTGAGCTCATTAACGATTTGTAAACCATCTGAAGATGAGCAGTTATAGCTCGAAACCGGTAATGGTTTAATAAACAACAACATCATATTGTGACTGGTTGCTGTATTTTTTACAACCCATATTTGACATCACAGTCGCGGAAGTTCCACCAATCCATCATGGATAAAATATCATTAACGATTTGTTTTATTTTTTTCAAGGCTTGGAGATTTACAATAGAATAGTCTGAATTAGCATTAGGTCATTGTTCGGATTTTAATCTCTCCTGCGGATCCTTAATGGTTAGAAGCATTTCAGAATAACTGGCTAAAAGTTGACAATTTTCTTAATTATTATTCAAGGTTAGAGTTCCAGTCTTTCTTCTAAAGAAAGTACATGGTGATGGTATTGATGTATTCTTCATTAAAAATTCTAAAACATGCATTACCCTTTTTTTGCAGCTTTTTTCCTATGATGATCTGTGCAATAATTTTTCTTTGCTAGTGAAACTCGTCCTACTTTTGTGTGGTTTGATTGGAACACCGCTTTTTTCCTACGCTCTATGCCTCTCATTTGAAGTGTCATCATACTTTTATTCCACCACCTGTGCTTATGTTTCATTTCCCCAAGTTTTGCCCTTCTCTTAATGGTGATTTGCTGATTTTTTCCTAGTTTCATTTTCAGTTTTGATAAGATGTCAAGTTTTCTTATTTTCCTTAACAATTTTGGTATTAACTTATGATTTCTTCTTAACTCTGCATTGGATCTTTTGAGGCAGAAATTTATCTTTAATTTCAGTGAAATAATGATCTAAGTCAATGTTTAAACACTTCCTAACTTTGACGTTAGTAATCTCTTTTCTAGTCTGGGTCTGTGGCGTGATCTATCTGAAATTCTTCTAACAATGGGTGATGGCAGATTCATATCTTTTTCTGGTTTAATTCGAGATGGCGATACCGCTGCGTTGCTACTGTTAACGTGACGTCACGTTCATGTACAGTCGTAAAAACATACATTGTCACAATAATTTAAAGCTGTGCAATATCAACATAAACTGATATCCCGAAGGTGGATCAGATGCAGGCGGCCGCTTGGTCACAATATATGTTTTTACGACTGTACGTGAACGTGACGTCACGTTAACAGTAGCGGCACAGTGGTATCGCCATCTCGAATTAAACCCTTTTTCTTTTGTGAGGGATCTATAAGTAGACATGAGTTTTATATTGAATGGCTTGAAGAAGTTTATTACTCATTCTTCATTTCTCTTAGTTCTTTATACTTCCTTTCTTTCCCTATCTGGGCATTGAAGGAACCTACCAAAATCTATAAATGTCTTTTGTGAATTTAAATGTTTCATATTCAAGTATTTCCCAAAAATCTGGAACTATACCATTGTTCCTTTTTTATCCTGGTTTATGGGGGCACGGGCATTGATGATGGTCATGTAAGCTTTATTTCCTGACCTGAATGACAAGAATGAAATTCTGTCTGACCGTGAGGTAAAGTTTATAATTGAATGTACTATAGGCCTACTTCTTTTAACCGCAAAGGCTATGTTCCTAGGGGAGGTCTCTTCCTTTTGCAAACCTCATTCTAGATTTTCCCTTATATATTCCAAAGCCAGCAGACACAAATATGGGTCATTCCATGTCAAATCAACACAGAGTTTAAAACTTACATTTTCAGATTGTAATGAAATTTAGTGTACTGAATGATGATGTAAGTATTGTGAAAATTCTCTAATATTAATTTGATATGTGTTCTGGTTTTGGAGTTACAGGGCTCTAAAGTTGCCAGATTTGACTAAAAAGTGGGTGATCGACATGTTTAAAAATTACATTTACCGTTTACCTAATTAAGGTAAGCTGTTGAACAAGATGTCATTTTAAAGCTATTTTTATGGTCTTTCATATGATATGCAACAATACAAGTTTTTCTTAAAAAAATTTTTAAATTAAAATTAAAATTTTTAAATTTAATTTTCTTAAAAAGCCAATTTTTTAAAATTTTGAAAAAAAATCTCATAGTTTATTCATAATATTGTTAATAAATTCTGAAAGTTTCATTTTGGGATCATGATGGGTTAACATGATATAAGAACTTTCGGGTAATATCAAGATGGGGATACCGCTGCGGCCTCGTGTAGTAAACACACAGATTACATGGTATATATGACACCATCGTGAAGTTTTGTCCAGGCTGCATTACAACATAAACTCAAATGATGATTGACGAAATCATATTTTATAAATATGTGTTTCGGTTGTAATGCAGCCTGGACCAAAGTGAAACGTAACCATAACGCACGATATTGCAGATATCCAATTTACAGATCATATCTATAGCTGTTACTGTGTTGGTACGTGCAGACTGAATACGTCACAATGATGTGATATATATCATGCAATCTGTGTGTTTACTACACGAGGCCGCAGCGGTATCCCCATCTTCATATTACCTGAACTTTCAATTTTGAGTGTTTGCAGAAAACATTCTTTATTAATGCAGTGCTGCTTTAATAAAGTTAGAAAAACTAGTTCACATGATATAAAATTAAATATAATTCTTTCATACAGCTTTCCTTGATCCAGTCTATGCAAATATGAGAATTTTAAGCTGTATAATTTCCCTAACTTATTCAAGTTCTGACTTGTAGATTCATGTTCTGACACGTTGATTGTTGTTCTGACATGATGATTGTTGTTTTGACATGTTAAAAATGCAGTGACAATTCCAGGGATTTAAAAATTTCATGCTTTTATACCTGTAGTATCCTCAACTAAAATGGTTGTAAAGACATTTTCCTTATCACAAAGTTCATTACAACAAACAGTTATATCATCACAAGAAAAGCTCTCATTTGCTGATATCAATGGATACATCACTGCTGTATATAGCAGCAATTGGTGGCTTGCATACGTTTTAGAGAAAAATGAAAGCACCGATGAAATAAAAGTGACATTCCTCAAACCAGCTGGTCCTTCACCATCGTTTTCCTATCCAAGAAATCCAGATGTATTGTGGTTTCCTTTAATAGATATTCTGCATAAAGGGAATCCAACAGGCCAAATGTACACTCTTTCTGAAGTGGAAACTTTAAAAACTAATGAACGTTTCAGTCAATTACATCCAAAGCAGCAACACTAAATGGCAAGGTTTTTTAAAGTTTCTTATAGTGTGTAAGTTTTCACAAACTTTAAATATTGTAAAATTAATGTGCTGTAAATATTAATAGTTTAATATATGTTAAATTATTAGATTGAGATAAAATTATTAAAATTGCCTGATTTTTTTTTTTCATTTCTGTAATTTTTAACAAGCATTCCAAAACAAAAGCTCTTGTACCATGAGAACCCATCATGATCCCAAAATGAAACTTTCAGAATTTGTTAACAGTAATATGAATAAGTTCTGAGATTTTTTTCAAAAATTTTAAAAATTGGCTTTTTGAGAAAATAAAATTTAAAAATTTAAATTTTAATTAATTTTTTTTTAAAAAATAAAATCTTGTATTGTTTCATATCATATGAAAGCCCAAAGAAAGAGCTTTAAAATGACATCTTGTTCAACAACCTATCTTAATTAGGTGAACGGCAAATGCAATTTTTAAACATGCCGATCATGCACTTTTTGGACAAATCTGGCAACTTTGGAGCCCTGTAACTCCAAAACCAAAAGACATATCAATTTAATATTTTGGAATATTCTTTGTTTTTATGTCAATTTATAATATACTAAATTTCATCAAGATTGGAGATGGTAAGATAAAAAATGTTCAAAAATTGTGTTGATTTGACATGGAATGACCGATATGTAATTATCTATGTATCTGGTTTCTTGCAATACCACAATAATTATGTTTTCTTCCAATATGTTGGTAAATTCTTTTAGCTTTCCTGTTTGAAGGGATATTTTGATATTTAGTGTTTCAATCAACTGTTTCCGCTTAGGTCTTATTATCATTTTTGTTATTCCAGGCTCTCAAGAATCCAATAGCCTGTGTGTACCACACATGGTGAGAGATTTCCAGTTGTATGGTTACCCTCTGCAGTAGTTGTCACTGAAGACATTTTCATCATGCCAGTGCTGAAGTTGTGAGCCACAAGCCCTTTTCTGTGAGGGTTGCTCTCCTAGCCTTGAAGAATTCCTTCTCTACCATTAAAGGAGTGGTCCATTTGAAGCCACTCTTAACCTGGAGAACAGACGTAGCAATATGTTTATTCCACAAGAGCTATTTTATTTCGCTGAAGTCCCCTTCGACCAAATAAGATGTGCCAACTGGGAGTATCGCCTCTCTCCCTGTTATAACAGTGTAGTAGGTCCATGTGTGCTAGTGAAATTTGAAAAAGCCTCAGAGCATTCACTGTTTGAAATTATGAGAATTTTTAAAACAAATGCTATTAAATGGCAGGTTTCTATGGAGAAATGATTAGGTGAGAGTTAAGTGTCTATTTGTTAAACTCTAGTGTTCTCAGGTGTTGGGATGCCTGGTTTGTAGGAAATTGTAGTTACATGTCCTAATAAATTGGAAATAATGTCTTCAATATTTCCTGGCAGTGTGGGAATCCCAAGGGTTCTTTGTGCTTGTACATGAAATGCCACTTTTATTTTCATCGCTTGACTTTTGTTACATCAGGTGTTAATATAACATTAGTATTTTATAACTAAATTCTAGAATTAACTGTAGGAGAGACAACTTTGGCTTGTAGAAGTCCATCTCCACCTCCTCGTGGTGCAGGCTGGAAGGGGCATGTTTGCTGGTCCTCACTTTTAGTTGACCACCAGCAATATTGCCCCTACCAACGGAGCTCTGGCATAATTTATTCTGAAATAAAATTTCAATTACTTAGGTTTTTATGTGAAAAAAATTAAAATGAAGCAATTATTATAAAGCTATCGTTACTGCCATCCTGCATTTTTTATCACTTGTAGGAGACTGATATCCAATTTATCTCCTACAGTTTATTGATTTAAACATATTTACAATGTTAAAAAGTATTATGTGGCCTAATTAATTCCTAGTATATGATTATTGATCAAACTAACATTTCATTTTGCATTTGAGGTGTATCCTCCTTTGTACTTAATTTTTTTACCATTTAAATTATTACTTTGTATAACTTAATAGTACACCAGTTAGCTATTAGTTGAGAGCATGAGTTCTTGGTACCGCGCCTTGATCTGTACAGTTGCGGCGACCAGTTAACTCGTATTTGTGTAACATTGCCATAGCAGTGACCAGATGACTGGAGCTCGAATCCAGCGGCAAGTTATCAGCAAATGAAATTTTCTCTCAAATGCATCACATATGCATTTGATGGACACACATGATGGTATACACTACTACCAAAACTTGTACCTGATTGATCATTGTCCTGTGTCCACACTTCACATTGTCTGTACAATGGCATCAGAATAAAATGTTTCCACTCGGTTGTGGCTGACTGCGCATCCCAGCTGTGGCAAATGGTATAAAAATCATATACCCACATTCTGGTAGGATTTCCAGAGGCAAATGTGTGGCGAACTCTGTTAACTGGTGGCTGAACTACCCTTTAGGTTCTCGTTCCACTAGATCTATCATGTGATGCGGTCGCTTCTATCTCCTGCTGACATCTTTGTGCATATACGTGAAGTTTTGTGAAATTTCTCCCCTCACTCGAGGATGCACCTGGCTGGACCCTTGATGTGCAAAGGTCATAGCCAGTACCCAGTCAATTCGCCAGATGCATCTATTGCCTATCGGTTTGCTTTTTTTTTTTTTGCGTACCAATTTTAAAATGGAATGTATCTGCACTACAGTGATACATTACACGGTATATCTGGTATGATGTTATTTACCTTTTGGAATCTACACTGGTTAGTTTTTATTATGTTTTGGAATTAAAACACTTATTAATCATTGAACAGTAATTAATGTGTCTTAAATGAAATGAATGTTAAGTGCTTGTCATTCAGCAAGTGTGCTACTCAAAAAAGCAAATTTATTTATTAGATTACTTTTGAAATTAATCTAAATAACGATGTGATATCACATTGATTTATCTACTTTGTGCAGTTCAAATTTAATTCACAGCAAATATTATTTGAAATGCTTGAAAGTTCTTCATTTGTATGTTATGAGATGAAACCTGTTTATTGTGGTTAAACTAAACCAGTAGTTCTACCAGGCAAAGAGATGCCACAGTTTTATGTGGATTACAAACTACAATATGCCCTAAAGTAATTGCAGGAACAAAGTAAATCTTTGTTATGGATGAAGGTCAGTTTACTGGCTGATATCGATTCAAACCAAGGATCTCTCACTCCCCAATACCACTCAGTCCAATATTTAACAATTTTTCCACCTTTTTCTGAGATTTAATAATAATAATACCATTTCGATATCTCCAATTTTGGTGTCTTTTTAGGCTGCAGCTTCCAATGAAGTTACATTTCAGCAGTAACATTGTTAATAAACATGGCTCAACCCAAATTGAGAGCTTTAAATATCTTAGTAGGTACAGCTAATTGAATTTCTTCGTCATGGCACATAACTCATTTTACAATGAATTTTAGATTGTGATAAAAATAGCTTTCCTGACTTGCTACGGCTTGGTGTTGATATAATTAATTATAAATTTTGGGTACCTTTTATAATTAATAAGCATGAAAAGTTTGGCTTTTTACCTACTTTTTTTATCTGCTTAACGTCTCTCTAACAGCGAGGTCTTTAGAGACGGGAAGGGAGGGGGGGGGGGGGCAAGGAATAGGAAGGAATTCGGCCATGGCCTTTTGAAGGAAGCATCCCTGCATTTACCTGGAGTGATTTGGGAAACCATGGAAAACCCAAATATTGATGCCCGGACGGGGATTCGAACCGCCGTCCTCCCGAATGCGAGGCCAGAATGCTAGCCGTTACGCCACCACCACGCTCGGTTTTTACCTACTGAAATCTTTACAGTTTACTATTTCATTTATAATTATTGATATCACAACACTGTTTTATTAAAACAGTATAATTATATCTGAATTAATATGTAAATTTACAAAAGATCAATAATATTGAAACAAAGGAATAAGCAAATTATCCAAACCAATTAATGATCAGCTGACACAAAAGTATTTTATAATCGGCTGAGTTCCTCTTGTCTCTGCAGACTTTTCTATGGGTCAATTTCGGGTTTCACATAATTTGCTGGGAGCATGGAGAATGTAATTCACTAAACTGTGGCACATAAGAGACTGTACACATGGTAGTGATGAGTTCACTGTAGGCTTTTGATTATTGAAGCACTGAATAACTACTGCCTCTAATTGATAGTGTGAGTCATATTGTAGACTTATAAACTGGATCAATTAATAGAAATTTTCAAGTTTAACATGACCTTTAGGCATGGCATGTGACTGCACTGGCGACTGAACTGAGAAGTCGGGGCACAAGACCACTCCCCTTGGAGTCCTGTACTGAAGTCCAATTCCACACTGCTCTTGGCTCCTATGAAGCCTCTCATCATGCCTTCCTTGGGCATTGTCCAATTCCACCTGGTGAGACACATTTGGGGTTGGTCATGAACAGCAACAACCATAAATTGTTTATTAACAACCAAATCATGAACTGGCGATTGGTTGGTCAACATTCTTGCACTCCCAGGCGCACCGCACTGTGTTAATTTGCTGACACCTGTCACGCGCATTTAAAGTTCGTATCTTTTTGTTCTTGTCACACGATGTTTTAATTTCTCTCTCTTCCCCAGGCACTTGGAAAGTTCCATGACAGTTTCTGAAGATCAGGGGAATGAGCCAAGTGGCATCTGTTACTCACTCTCTGTAGTGGGCAAGAGCCCATTTTTTAATCTCGTCAGCTAGTTGTTGCCTTCTCAGAATGTTACCTGCCCCAGACCCATCACTGCCAATCAGAAATGGTCGAACAGCCAGATCTCGGCAGTGCCTTGCTGTATTAATAACTGTTTTATATATATAAACATGGAGTGTCCGGACAAGGATTGCTTCATAACCCCACTCATTTGTAATTACGTAGTTGAAACACACTTCATATATATCCATGTAAAAGATCAAACACACAGCTAAACTGCTCACGGGATGCACTTTACATTGATCTTCTATGTTTACGAAAATTTAAATTATATGATCTGCTAATCCTCTCAATTAATTAAATGGCAGCAAAAGCAGATTAAATGAACTTGCACAAAGAAATAAACTTCATTCATGAAGCTACTGGCTTCTAATAAAAATTCAAATTTATAGCTCTTCAATTGAGTTTAAATTCACTTGGCCACCAACAGATCCGTTTGCCCTCAATATATGAATTTTATTATTAGGAACAGCATCTACTATTACTATTACAATTACTCCACGATTCACTAAAAGTGTTTGTCGGAGGGTGCATTGCACCTATCAGGAAAGGTAATGGTTTGGAAGGGATATACGGGATATGGCAGGTGGCGCCCATGGGCTATTGTGAGGAACCATCCCAGCATTCGCCTGGAGCGATCTAGGGAAACCATGGAAAACCCAGATCACTCAAGCATACAACATTCTGTTGCACATAACAAAGATATGCAGTGATATTACATTCCATTAAAGTTGGCTACTTTTAATAGAATACATGCAACAAAAATTAGCAGTCTACAATTTCTAGTGTATGCGTCTCATAAACATGTAATAAAGCAATTGCTAGATTAACATCATCAAATTTATATGTATGCTAAACCTAATTTTACTTGCATGATGCTTGTCATAACTAACTTGTTTCAATAATGGTGTAGGAAATGCACATCCCTGTTTACATCATCATTACATCTGTAGTATGGAATGTCGGTGAAAGCAAATCTCCATTATGAGCTATTGTTCCATGTAAAAGATCACACATGCAGCTAAACTGCTCACAGGATGCACTTTACATTGATCTTCTATGTTTACGAAAATTTAAATTATATGATCTGCTAACCCTCCCAATTCTCTATCTTGATATAATTTTATACTTCTAACATTATGTGGACACATTGCTTTTTTTACTTCGGATACTACGTATAAGTTTTGACCGGTTATATGTTTAATTTCATACTATTGGATAAAAATAATTTTCTCTTAGCGAGGGATGGGATAAACTGCTACTTTTCTGTGAAAGTTACAGTGACTTTTAACTGTGACTCAGTCACTTCAAGACAGTAGTGTTAATATCTTCCACCAGATGACTAAATCTAGAACAAAGATGAGTTCAACTTTCCATGTTTGGTATAGGCACTGGTGACCTTGGGCCAAGAAAAGATAGGATGTAAACAAAGGTAGAAGAGAGAAGATGAAAGATTGAAATGGGGGATAGGAACTTGGTAGATTGCGCTGGCACACAACCTGCTTGCCTTACTCCACAACTGGATCGAGATTCTCGTTTATCTAGTGCCGGTGCACCAGGTGCTCGGGACAGTTTTAGGGCTTGTAAGAATTAGCACTAACGGGCCCCTTTGCAGGGATGGGTGCTAGTCAGGTTTGACCAGCCGGCTGATCGCATCCTAACAGGGAAAGTCTCGTGAAGGCCCCCACTTGGCCGAGGCTGACCCGCCGCCGTGGCAATTACACGCCTTACAACTAGCACCAAAGTTCTGGTAAGGTCCCTGGGTGCCAGCCCGGTTACCTCTAGGTTGTTGGTCAATAGACTGAAATATATAACAATGGTATATAGATAGAAATAAATAGATAAATACAGGGTGAGGCATTTAAAACTGTTTGTCGTTATATTTGGCAAAATACAAATCGGATTTAAAAAAAGTTGTAATAAAAGTTGTTCACCTTGAAGAGGGACATCCATTAACATAATGCTCGACCGCTCTGCACCACCCCCCTGCACCACCCCTGGGGTGTGTGTGTGTGTGTGGGGGGGGGGACTTTGAAATCTTAAATATGAATCCCTATTTTTTATTGCAGATTTGGATTCTCTGTGAAAAAATATGTATCTTTTGTATGTATCTTTTCATGATAGATGGCGCTGTAATCGGCAAAAATGAAACTGAGTTGAAGATTGTTGCAAAACGGTAATATCTCAAATAAATACACATCAGATTAGGAAATTAGAAACAATTAAAAAAAAATTGCTGTTATTTCCCTTGCTTCTCACAAGTGTTTCATTGCAACAAATGTTCGAAACGATGTCCGTTGTTTCTAATGCTCATTGCAACACTGTGTCTGAAAGACAATCCGTCATTTATAAGTGTCTCTGTGCTAATGTTTTCACATTCATTGATAATTCGGTGCTGCATATTTTCTGGGGTGGTTGGTACATCCATGTAAACTCTTTCTTTTAGCCATACCCACAGGAAAAAATCGGCAGGAGTCAAATCGGGTGAACATGCGGGCCATGTTTGAGGACCTCCTCATCCAATCCATCGACCCGGATAGCTTCGATTCAAAACTTCTCAAGATATTCATGAATAATGCGCTGGGCATCCATCGTGTTGAAACCACATATCCATTCTTGTTTGAAGTGGATAATGATGTTTTAGTATGGGTAAAACATTATCTACAATGTCGCTGTACATTGGTCCAGTCAGATTACCTTTTATGAAGTATGGGCCAATTACCTGCGTACCTAAAATACTGCACCAAACGTTGACACTCCATGGGCATTGATGTTCAACTTGCCTTACCCAATGGGGATTTTCCAATGACCAATAATGCATATTATGTCGATTCACTTCACCATGATTCGTAAAATTTGATTCATCAGAGAAAAGTACTTGTGAAATGAAATTATTATTCACTGCCAGTTGTTCATGTATCCAGTTGCAGAAATTCAGGCGGTTTTGAAAATCGTCACCATGCAGTTCTTGATGCAGCGATAAATGAAATGGATGCCATTTGTGTTCATGCACTTCTTTGCGAAATTCTTGAACCTCGCACCATTTGCCGAGAACTAATGTGAGGATTTGCAACAACTGCAGCTAAAACATTCACTGTTATTTTCGTTTGTCACAGAATGTGGTCGGACTCATTTTCTAGGTTTAACTCTTCCGGTTTCAGTAAACAAATAGATAATACTGCAAAAAGTCGTTGCAGATGGCACATGCCTATCAGGGAACAGATTAGCATACCTTTGATGAGCTTCTTCAACATTTCTATGAGCCTCAAAGTACGTGGTAATGATATCGACTCTCTCTGCAATCGTTTACATCATGGATCAGTTGCGATGAGATATGTACAGTCTGAATTATTGAAGTAACATGCACAGTCTGATCACGGACTGAGACGCATGATCACAGTCTGTGCTTATTCGATTGTGGGAGGTGTCACATGATGGCATTATCAAAAAAGTACTTCAATTTTCCTGATCTGATGTGTATTTGTTTGAGATATTACCGTTTTGCAACAATCTTAAACTCAATTTCATTTTTGCCGATTACAGCGCCATCTATCATGAAGTGAAAAAAATGTTTCATACAAAAGATTTTTTCACGGAGAATCAAAATCTGCAATAAAAAATAGGGGTTCCTATTTAACCCCGGCGGGTGGTGCAGGGGCGTCGAGCGTTATGTTAATGGATGTCCCTCTTTGAGGTGAACAACTTTTATTGCGACTTTTTTTTTTAATCTGATTTGTACTTTGCGAAATATTCCGACAAACAGTTTCAAATGGCTTAACCTGTATATAAATAAATAGGTCTCTGTGTAAATAAATAAATATATATATTTATTGAATTGTCACACTAATTGTGACATCAGAAAAGATAATTAATTTTATTTATTGAAATTTTATTTTTTAATATTTGATGAGAAGATGGGAATGAATCAAGGAAACGTTAAAATTTACGTTTATAATGACAAGCAGAATTGAAATTTACATTTATTCCACACAATTGCAAAAGAATGATGATTATTGAATTTATTTGTGCCTAGGCTAAATTGTCTTTCCCCAAGGTCGTGACGGGTTAACTAAATTGGCGCCGTCGTGAGAACAACACACAATAGTTTGTATTGGTACTTGCCACGTTGTCCTTTGCACTGTTGATGGCTGATGTGGTTCCTTTGCACTGGTGATGGCTGATGACCCCGTGCTGGAATCAGCCTTCCATTCACGTGCAATGAGGTGCTGGAATCGGCAGATCCGTCTGTGAGCGCTCCTCCAAAACTTGAACTGTAGACGGGTGTTAGAGGATGTGAACCCACGCTCCTCTGTGAAGATAGGATTGAACTAGAGTCAATCCTTCAAACACTGGTCGACGGTACCACGTGCGCGACACAGTGAACGGTTTCGCGAACGTGAACTCGTGGTTTACACATCCGCGAAAAATACTTCTGCCCTATTCTGGACAGTCCGCTCTCCTGGCTCATTCACACATTTGTGTCCTCACTAGAGTGCGTCCCTCCGCTCCCCCCACTTAACTCTTTGATGCACAGATTTTATATTTCCTGAATTTTATGATAAAAAACACATTTTCTATGTCGAATGGTATTATGAATCAAGGAAAACATGAATTTAAATTTTTTTTTGGTATTGCTTTTTGATTTACACGGTGGTGCATATATACACTATACCACCATGCCATTTAGGGCTGTTGCTAAATTTTTTGAAATAACTTAGTTTGGACTTGTAACTTGCCCTTATTTCTGATTCTATGGGGAAATAACTAATATTATTAATGTAAAATAATTTTATTTCAATAAAGTGGTCTTTTAAAATACATAATGTCATTACAAACTTTACAAAAAATAAGTTTCTCATTCCTTTTTGTGAAAATCTTGGAAGCACTGTGGCACAATGGCACTTTGCACTGAGCGCACATCCAGAAAGTGTGCACATGTTTCTTTTTGGTACTGCACTTCGCACAACGTCTGGCTGTAGTGCGTTCTGGTTGGTGCAATGAATTCTCAAGATGCAGCTGCTAGGGAACATATGGCTTGTTTTTCTTCACTTGGACTCTACTGTCTACAAGTCTTGGTGGCCTCAAGGGAGTTTTCTTCGTTACTAAACTTTGCACGATGCTCATCCTGAACATTTTGGCAGTATTTTTTCTCTGTCTTCTAGTTCCTTCCAAATTACATAACTGTTGATGATACTGACATCAAGCAGGTGAAAAAATATTCGGCGCCACCACTTTTTACTTCTGCGGGTGATTTCGTATGATTTCTTCATTTGGTCGAACTTGTCGACATTATTCATGTGTGCATTATAGTCCTTCAAAGCCTGAAGACAAGTCAGGTCTATGCATGAACCTTCTCTTTCACGTCGAGCCACTGTAGCAACTTCAGGACCGTGAAAATTTGAAAGGAGATGCACTGATCTCTTATCTTTCCACTTCAAGTAGATGATGTCACTGTCGCTGACCCTCCAGTCAAATTCACCTCTGCTCAGTTCTTTGTCGGTTTTTAATTTGGGCAAATGTTTCCTTGTTGCTTGAACTGTCCCACAGGCATATATGTTTCTCTCACGTAACCACATGTTGAAATAGTTGTCAAAATAAAGATGATGGCTTTTATCTCTGAGTTCGGAGGACAAACTCTGCAATACTTGCTCTCCAAGGCCTCTTTGCACCGTGTCACCTATCTTTCCAGTGTAAATATCAAATTTGAGGTTGTAAGAACTCTTGTCACACATCATCCATACTTTGTATCCACGCTTTATGGGTTTATCTCTCATGTATTGTTTCATACTGTTGCGTCCTTTGAATTTGATCATTGACTCATTGATTGCTTGCTATTTACTGGGTTGGTAACACTTGGAAAATGACTCGGATAGTAACTTGATCATTGGCTGCAACTTGTAAAGTTTGTCATATCCTTGGCATCCTTTTCCTGGCTGCAAAGTATTATAATTTACATGTATGTTACTCAGTAACCAACCAAACCGGTTTACTGTCATCAGAGATGCAATATAATGATCATGAAGTTCTGGGGCACTAGACCAGTAGTCTCTGTACTCTGGCAAGATGTTGATTCCCAGGAATGTTCTTATTTCTTTGTCGGTTGTTGGAGTGAAAGACTTCCCAGACTGTGTTACATATAAATTTGTTTGGAAAACAATCAGCTCAGCTAGCTCTTTTGGAAATACTTTCGCAAATATATCTATAGGTTCCGGATCCTCAATATCCCTGATACAAGCACTTGGCCCTGATTCGCTACTGAACTGCATTACTGCAGTAGCATTGAATTGCTGTCCCCACATTGGAACTATTACATCAGTGGGTGTTGATGGAGTGGGCTCTCCCTCTTCCTCCCTCTCTGAATTTTCGTCTTCAGACAACACAATCGGCTGTGCGGGAATGTCTGCTTCGTAATCGGAATCGTCATCTGTGTTGTCAATATCTGATTCACAGTCTGATGGAATTTCACATAGGAAACGTTCAATTGCATCATCACGTAGGCCTTTTCTTGACATTTTCGTTATTCAATCAACAGCCTGAAATAGCATAACTAATGCCATAAGCAAAACAAAATGGAAAGAACAACAGTAAACCATAACACGATTAAACAGCAAAGTTTGTATGGCAGATGTTCGAATTTTTAATTTATGAAACAAAATGTGATAGTTCACTGCTACAAGCACGGTGGTACAAATAATATACCAGCAAATTAAATTGCACATAAATAAACGAATGTTGTATACCAGGTGTGTAAATATGAAACCGGAATTTTTGGATCAAAAACACACGTTCATTGCATAAAAATGGTTCGACATACCTTATTCAAAATATTGTCCATTGCAAGATATACATTTTTCCCATCTCTCCGGTAATTTATGAATGCCACGCCAAAAAAAAATTTTCTCTTTTGATGCAAACCAGTCATCAAGCCATTTCCGCACATTTTCGTAAGAACTGAAGCGCTGCTCGGCAAGTGCGTGTCTCATGGATGCAAAGAGATATTAATCCAACGGCGCAAGGTCAGGCGAGTAAGCCGCATGCGTCAGTATCTCCCAACTAAGCGACTCGATCATTTCCTTGACTGGTTTTGATGTGTGTGATGGTGCGTTGTCGTGAAGCAAAATCACTTTGTGTTGTCTTTTCTGGTATTCTGGTCGTTTTTCCCGCAATGCTTGGTTCAAACTGAGTATTTGCTGTTGATAACGTTCACTATTAACAGTTTCACCAGGTTTTAGAAGCTCGTAATAGATCACACCACTTTGATCCCACCAAACACAGAGCATTGTCTTCTTCCCATAGCGATTTGGCCTTGAAACTGACGTTGACGGTTCACCTGGAGATACCCATGATTTTTTACGCTTAGGGTTCTCGAAATATATCCACTTTTCATCACCAGTCACAATTCTATGGAGAAATGATTTTCTTTTATATCTGGCGAGCAGCATTTCACAAGTGGTTTTTCGGTTTTCTTGCTGTCTGTCAGTCAGTTCATGTGGAAGCCATTTTCCCATCTTCTGGATTTTTCCCATCGCTTTTAAACGTATGGAAACAGCTTCCCGTGTCACATTCAATTGATCTGCAAGTTGTTGTTGCATTTGAGCATCATCCGCATCCAACAATGCTTGCAACTCACTGTCTTCAAACTTCTTCGGAGGTCTTCCACGGTCTTCATTGCTGATGTCAAAATCTCCACTTTTGAATTTTTTAAACCACTCGAAACACTGTGTTTTCCCGAGAGCACGCTCGCCGTAAGCTTCGACAAGCATTCAATGCGATTCTGCAGCAGTTTTCTTTAAATGAAAACAGAAAATCAGCGATGTCCGCAAATCGTAGTTTGTGGGCACAAAAGTCGACATCTTCAACAGTGTTAAAAACCGCACTAACGTATGAAACTTGTATTGTCGGGAGTGGAAAATCACAGCCGGCTGTCGACAAAAGAAACTGGTGACAATGGCGCAATCGGGCGGTAACTGCTTTGATCGCTACAGCGATCTATTGGCAAATTCCGGTTTCATATTTACACACCTGGTATATGAATGTAAACACAGGTACATACCTTAGCTGTTGCATACACGATGCGAAAAACACACAGGCGTATCAAAAAACTCGTTCTAGACCCCTATGCACACGTAGAAGCAAAGCACAACACAGCAGATGGCAGCTACTGTTGGAATTCATTCTTTTCTTGGCGGGAATAGACTCACAACGGAGAGCGCGCGCCATCTCTTCACTAGGGAGGGAACTACTGAACATATGCGAGGAGTGGTAGTGCAAATTGATCACCAAGCAAGCGGCCAGAAATTAGTCAAAAGGTGGTATATTATGTATATCACCATGCTCCAAAGAGTTAACAGGTCCCGCGGGTTTCAGGGGTGGACGCATTGTTTGCATGTCCTTGCATTCCTGCTAGCTCCCTGGTTGCCAGTTTTTGACCCTCGAACAGTTCGCAACCTTAAGTGGCCTACAACTTAATGTGATTGTACACGGCTGTAATGTGTCATTACAATATATATATGGTTTGATAGACTGGAAGAAATAACAAGGGACCAACAATACCCGAGTTTCTGGGCTGACCGGTTCTATCCAGGGGTGTGCAGCTCACCTCCTAGTATGAGCGGCCCATCATAGACCATGAGAAGACGATACATTTCTATGGAGCTACGCAAAGCCATTAGGCTTATAGTCATGACTGCTCCAATCTGCCATACCCAGCTTTTTCAAAGCTAGGGTGGTTTCACACGGTATATCGCCCCTCGACCCCACCACAATTTGTAGGACCTCTCCAGACGATACCTTAAATATCCTCTAGAGTGACGGCAATAGGATCTTATTTTTTCCAATCTTCTGCAAACGAGCGGTTTCAAGGTACTCCCCGTCCTTGTGGCAGACTGTCACGTCTATACCACGAGGATCCTTCCCTGGTGATTTATCGCCAGTTCAGGTTTGAGTTTTCCCTTACTTCCTTAGTCGATTTCTGGTTCTTCTGCCTCTCCTGTATCATGCTCTAAATGAAATTTACAATTTCATTGTGCTGGCAAATCCGGAGCGGTTTGGTGTAATCGCATATTCCCAAAATGTGCCCTAGTGTCTCGAGTTTGACATTACACTTTCTGCAGTTTTGATGTTTGGCAGAGGCAGTGGCTGGAAGTTGAGCATAACAAGCTCCGGCAGGTCAAACCGACCGTTGAGCCGTGGAGCAGCTCCTTCCATTGGGCGAGGAGGGATGAGGTTCTCCTACTCGCCTCCATGTAGGGCACTGTCCTCTGACTCAGTTTCCTTCTCCGCCGAGAGGACCCTCCGGAATGTGATGTTTGTGGCATACCTTTGACGGTACGCCACATTTTAACCGAATGCGTACTGTTTTTAGATTTAAGGGCAGACGTCGACTTAGCCAACGATCTGTCCCTTGTTTTAAACGATGACAGTGACAACGTGGCTAAGGTTTTAAAGTTTTGCAGCTTGGCCAGTCTTGTCCCAAAAATTTTGGGCAGTTTGGCCTAGGTTTTAGATTGGATTGGTGGCCATTTACAACCACCAATCCAAGTACTGTTTTTA
Source organism: Vandiemenella viatica (assembly GCA_031002005.1). Taxonomy (NCBI): domain Eukaryota; kingdom Metazoa; phylum Arthropoda; class Insecta; order Orthoptera; family Morabidae; genus Vandiemenella; species Vandiemenella viatica. The sequence goes on from JARYHS010010329.1 coordinate 78,471, forward strand.
CTTGTGACACTGCTAATGTGGCTGGCCATTTTACAGCCTGCCAGCTAACTCGTTTTTTAAACTGGTTGGCCCTTTTAACAGCGAACCAGCTAATGTATGTATTTTATATTTTATTGCCTAGTCTCAGGTTTATATTTTGTGTTGCCGTCTGTGTGGCCGATTTCTTTACAGTCTGCCACGCAGATGGTATTTTAGTTAGTATTAGTATTTTATTGTGCTGTCTCTGTGTCCGACCCCTTTACAGTCGGCCACACAGACGGCAATTTTGCCACATTGTCACACCTGGTATTTGTAAGGGCGCTAATGACCCCGTCGTCGACGCGCCCTTAAACCCAAACAACAACAACAACTTTCTGCAGTTAAGATCAGGCTGACGCTCCTCTCTGTTTAATGTCGTACGGTTTGCCGCTGTGTCCGTCCTCATAGGCAGCGCAGTATTGAAGCGGCATGGCGTCAGCCGCGTGGTGTCCTTCATGATACTGTTGCCTATTTTGTCCCTGGTAAGTGACACTACCACTTTACCTTGTGTAGCAGACTGTTTGAAGAGTTTAGGCCCGCTGGGAAAGCTTCAAGATGGCCAGGTACTGACAGTGGTTGTGGGCGTTGACTTGGCACTTACCTGGTCGCTCGTCGTTGGTACTCTGGAACAGGCTGTAGGCTAGTCAACCAATTAGTTTACCTTTAGCTAAAGATCTCGGGCTTTAACTCCAAGGAAAGAGATTAAGTGACATAGACAATTTATTCTTCTCTAGGCAGGCAGATACAGCTGTCAAACTGCCACGTGGCAAGGATCCAAACACTTTGCCAATATGAAATAGTCGTAGACACTATGGCTGGCTGGCTGGCTGGCTAGGGCACGGCTGGCCATTGATCCATAGTGGCGGTGTGTTTACTAAAACTAGAGGTCGAGCTCAGGTGAACCCGCACTTACGAGAGCTGTCTAAAAAGTATCCGACCTTTGGCCAAAAAAAATATTTCGAATACCTGACGGAGTTAGGACCCTAATCCCCTTCAAAGTAGGCCCCTTGTGCTTGCACACACTTAGCCCACCGATCCTTCCACTGCTGGAAACACCTCTGGAAGTCTTCTTTTGGAATGGCGTTCAGCTCCGTTGTCGTGTTCCTCATTATCTCTTCTCTACTTGCAAAACGGGTTCCTTTCAGTGGCATCTTCAATTTTGGAAACAACCAGGAGTCGCAAGGAGCCAGGTCTGCAGAGTAGGGAGGTTGGCGAACGGTTGTAATTCCATGTTTGGCTAAGAAAGTGTCGATCAATTGGGATGAATGTGCAGGGGCGTTGTCATGATGCAAGCGCCAGTTGTTCGCCTTCCACATGTCTGGTCTTTTGCGCCGAACTGCGTCACGGAGTCGCCGGAGAACATCTTGATAGTACTCCTTTGTCACTGTTTGTCCTTCTGGTGCGTATTCGTGATGCACAATTCCTCGGACATCAAAGAAAACAGTCAGCATGACCTTGGTTTTGCTTCGCACCTGCCGTGCTTTCTTCAGCCTCGGAGAATTGGAATGCTTCCATTGCGACGACTGTCTTTTGTTTCTGGGTCGTACCCGTACACCCATGACTCATCTCCAGTTACCACGGTGTTCAGAAATCCAGGATCAGTGTTGGCGGTGTCCAGGAGGTCCTGTGCAACGTCAAAGCGGAGGTCTTTTTGTTCCGGCGACAACAACTTGGATACGAATTTCGCAGCCACTCGGTTCATGTTCAAATCTTCACGCAAAATTGCATGTGCAGAATCTTTACTCACTCCAACCTCTTCTGCAATCTCCCGCACTGTCAAACGACGATCTGCCATCACCAAATTTCGCACCCTCTCAACATTAGCTGCACTCCGAGCAGTTTGGGGCTTGCCACAACGCTGCTCACTCTCCGCTGATGTGCGGCCATCTTTGAATCGGTTGAACCACTCCTTAATATGTGGTACACCCATCGCATCTTCTCCAAACACCTGCTGAATCTTACGAATTGTTTGGCTTTGAGAATCACCAAGCTTTTGACAGAATTTGATGCAGTATCTTTGCTCAATTCGTTCAGTCATCTTGCGAGACAACGAAATCCAACGACCACTACGAAGAGCACCTTATTTGATGACCATCAGCCAGCGATTGGCACAAGCGAACGCGGTGAAAACATTCACGCATGCGCAGTAAGGTTAGTCCTTCCACCGTGCAATGTGGCGCCGCCTTAGAATCACTACTTTACGCAGGAAAAATTAAGGCCGTATACTTTTTAGATAGGCCTCGTATATGTCAACCAGTCACGTTTACTGTCCCTGTTCTGCGGGCAATAACCTGATGAGTCTGCATGTTCCATGGCGCTTCTGGATGCTTATACACTTGCCTTGCTTCCTGAACTTTGTTCGCCGACCTCGATTTCGTTCAAGCTTGCTTACGCTGAATCCCATTGACAGCTCAGCCCGCGCTACGCTTCTGCGAGCGCTGCCGCTAATTTACCATCATTACTTATATTCTATTATTCCCTAAAATAATCTGAATTTATTAAAATGACCTGTTACAATCTTTTTCCCCCCTTAATCGAAAACCAGCTTTGTCCTCAAATCCTCTTACTCTTCCTCATTTGTCGAGGTTAATTACTAACTAGTCACTACCATTAATGATTTGTGCTTGGATTCTTACATCTGGCTTACAATGTTTTAGCAACATTATCTTTCAATCCCAAATGTTTCGTAGCATGATTTCCAATCCTGTATAGTAAGAAACGTTAATCTTCATTAATTACCATCATTACAGAATGAAAGAAAAGAAAAAAATAATCGTTTAACAAGAGCAGTAAATTACATAATTGCAGTTAAGACTTAGTTGTACAGTTCTCTGTATCCTTAGCATTATCCTTGCAAGGAGAAGGTAATGTCCTTACAATTTGTGCTGCAGTTGGAAGTGGTCTTTCAATATCTAATCTCGTTAATTTTTTACTTTATCACTTGTAGACCAGCAGTATCAAAATGATTACAACAGACAATAATGATAAAATAGTTGTTAAACTCACAGTTGTCACCATGGTTTTGTGCCTCGATTGTAGCTGAACTTGAGTTTCTATGACTGCTATTGAGTGATTATATTCGAGTCCCTTGCTTGTTGTAAATGTTGTGTTATTTCTGTGCTCAGTATTGATGGATTTGTCTGATTTAGCTCAACTAATTTCGGGCTATGATATATACCTCTTTGCTGAAGGTGGGGATCACGTATTCTGGATAGGACAAGTTGGTGTTAATAATGGTTTTTATGTAACACAGGTATAAAGAAAATTTCCCCTACAGATTGGCAGTGAGTTGATTGTTGAATAATCCCAGAATTCATGAGCTTTACGCGATTAACTGTTTGATTTAAATCTTCACTCCAACAAGTAACAATAATTTCGTAGGGTTTTGGCATTTGATTGATAGGGTTTAGGTAAGGTCGATCAGCGTTAGAATGTCTCGTTGGCATAAGCTTGAAAAGTTGTTTGAAAAGAACATAGAGGGATGTAGAAACTCTGGCATAACAGTCTGTCCAGCATTTAGCCACGTGTGAAACCTCTAAGTCATGTCGGTTAAGGAGTGCATCTTTCACTGCACGTAATAGCTAGTTTGTTTCCAAAAAATTGGGAATGTATGTACAGAGTATACTGAGTTAAAACAGAGTCGGTATTACCCACGGGTTTGTCAACAATAATATGTAAGTTGTCACCCAATAATGCTACGTTTACCGACGCTAATTGATAATAATGATACACGTTGCTCCAAAGTACAAGGAAAAATCGTACCTATAACACTCTGCTCCTAAGTGCCTTTGAATGGTTTGCAAATATCTTAGGAAGGTTTTTGGATTAATTAGGACATCGCTAAGTTGCCCATCTGTGGCTTGTATTTGAACAATTCTTAGCTTAGTCAATTCAATGCATGTGTTAGTGATGGTCAATACCAGTTGTTGTAATAGTTAGTTACTGTATAATTTGCTGGGCAAAATTTTTTTCTAACTCCTTTAAATCTTGAGTTAAGGTGAGTTGCAACTGGGATACTTTTGCCATGAAAGTGTTAGCGAGTGTTGTTATTGCGGCCGTATTATTTGTTACTGCATTTTGGAGGTTCTTAGTGAGCATGATTTGTTTTGAAATGCTAATGATTTGTTCCAAATTGGTCAGTTGGGAATTTAATTTTTTATAGTCCTTCTCTGTAAGGGTCCCAAAAACGGATTTCAAGAGGGAACCGCCTACCCCCTATTAATGCCCTTTTAGCCATTTTCCCTTCCCTAGGCAACAGATCAACTAAATTTTGATACTCGTTATCCAGAGCTGCGTATAAGGTCCTTAAACTCCCTACCAATGTATGTGTTATATGGTCGTCAAATGATGTGAGATTTTGAAAGGATGAGTCCAATATGTTAAATATAGTATCAAGTTGCAAGCTATGCTCCCTTAATCTCTTGAAATTTATCTGGGCCACAATGGACCAAACAAATGGAGAGTTAATAACATTTTCTTATTTGACAAATATTATACCGCTATTGAGAGGTGTGATCCGATAACATTGTGTTGGGTCTGTGCCTAGCGAAAGAATTAATAAAACTAGTGAAAATCTAATGTACAGCATTGTTCCTCTAGTAACAAAACTTGAATAAGTTAACTCCTGAAAAGCTACAGACGAATTGTTGCTACAAATTTTCCCTTAGTAGATGATATTCTTTGCTACCTGGAATATTATACACAAAAGTCTTGAATCTACAAAATCTGTAAGTAATTTTCCGATACTTCAAGTGAACAGTGACGTGTTGGTCACTGCTCCGCGACTATCGTCAGCACTGCCACTTGCTGCCCAGGAACACGTCACGCCACACGGTCAGCAACCCACTTTGTAGCCCTGACCTGGGGAACATGAATACACAGTTAAATTCTGCACATTGGTATTCACATTTCACAACATTTGTATTGGATGAAGGTCAATAAACAATTTGCTAGTGTACACAGATAACTTGACATAGCTCAAACTTGCATTGAGGTTCACCAAGAATTTGTTGATTAGAATTCAATACGAATTTGTTGAGTAGAAGTCAAGATCCAACTTTAACTAAACCCTAGATTGCCTTACCTAGTAACCCTAAAATTCATACTTTGCAGTTACAGTTCCACATCCTCACTGGCAGCACCTTTGCATCGTTGGAAACTGAATCATTATTTACAGCTTAGTTATTAGATACTTACTTCTTATTCCTTAAGTTATATGAATGATTAGTATCCATATTTTTCTCTGTCTTGCGCTGCATTACCTGTGGCTGTTGCTGTGGTGTGTCCTTTCCTGTGCCACTGGCTGAACGATTTCGTAAATGATACGGTATGTTCTGATGTTGTTTCGGGTTTTTTGCTAATGTGGGTTTACCCCTTGGTACTCTCGTGACTACGCTTCGAGTTGCATCGTTGCATGCGAACCTGACACCTCGCTGAATCGCGCCGATGAGCCGCGTCATCGTGTCCCGTCCTCCCGTGTCGTTGAGCCTCTGTCATCATTACTATATCTTCCTCAAACTGATTATTAGCTACTAACCGTTCACTCTCTTTTCCTGTCTGACCGCAGTACTATTCCTTGCCATTGTGCCCTTTCAATAGTTCCCTACGAATCTGCCAGTATTGATCAGATGATCGATTTGTTAATCCCATGATCTGACAACCAACTGTGAGGGGCCGAGTGGTGGGCCTGATTGGTTCTAGTGGGTGTCTGTGATGGGGGAGGATGTTGAGTGGAATTTCACCAACCTTCGGGATGTTTCTAACTCCTAAAAGTCCTCTTGCGTATCTTCTTACTTCAAGTGATGTCTTCTGCACTTGTTCCGCGATCTTGAAGCTGCTAAATAAGAGGAAATATATAGTCAGTACTGACACCAGCTGGTTTACGTCCAGCTAACGCTAGTACTTGTTAAATGTCTAGCTGAGAATCTATCCTAGTTATGAACAACAAGGTCAATTAGCTGCTGAACTACCTATTTATTAGTATACTTGCTGTATGCACATATTACAGACGTTAGTGTATTCTGCAAGGTTAGTTCCGACCTGCGATAAAATAGATAAATGACTGGTTGATATTGATTAAAGGCATGGCGGTATGATCTTAACGGAAAGTATGTGTTAGGCTCAGGCTATGAGAGACTGTTTACTACAATTTAGTCCATGTTAACTATTGGACTGCTCCGGATCTACTGAGAGCGAAATGAATGTTTCGTGACCGTACGCCACCTTGCATTTTGCGTCACATATTCCAGATCAAGCCACTTGGAGGTGACCGCTTTCAGCGACTAAGCATTCTATTGAGTTTGTGCCAGCAAGCTGCGTCCAACTCTCAGCTCACTAACTCCAGAAAATATTACTTCCACCAAATTTTCCATTTCTCTTTAATAAAACGCTACAGCTCCAAAACGGCACTGACACTTGGGTGGACAGCACTGCCCACTTCTCGCGCTCAGCTTTTTCCGCCCGCTTTCTATATTTTGAGATTTCCTCCTCCCTGTAGGTGATTTGAATCCTAGCGGTGCATGGAAGCTTCTGTAGCTGGTATGAGAAGCCTGCTACTAATGCCTGAGCCACCGGGTCCGCATTCCTATTTCGTTTTAAACTAGCTCTAAGTGACTGGCACACCACTTGGTGCTCCAGCCTTTTGACCCCCTAGTACTCCATCCTTCTTAGCGCAATGTATAAGCCCCTTGGCTGTTCATTGGCTGAGGTGGAATATCTCTTGTACCATTACCCGCATTTTCTGATCCATTTCGCGCAGTGCCGTTGTTCCTGGTACTGCTGCTACCAGCGTGTGTAGGAAGTGGTGCACTAGGTGGTCTGTGGGTAGTTGCAATTTTGGTATGGTTTGAGCGACAGTCTTTTTGTTTCAGCGAGTACCTGACTAAATTCCTTTTGTACACCGTTGATGTTTATGCTAGTCCAAGGACGCAAGGACACACTTCCACACCAAGGTATGTAAGTGCATCGCTTGGGCTGGCAAGCGGGATCGCTTCACCATTCAGCAGTTTCAATTTGGGGTCAGCAATGAACCACGAGTCCTTCGTTTTTGTAATTTGAAATGCATAACTTTTGCTTGCTACTATGCTAATACCGAGATCCATCAGGTATTGCTCTGTGGTTCATAGTAGCTCGCTGACCTTCGGGGCGTCTGATGCCACCAGGATGAGGTCTTCAGCGAGGCCAGTGAGGACACGTTAACATTGTTTCCAATTATCAACCCCGCCATGTTCTCCAGCTTGAGGAGTAGCGGCTCCATTATTAAATTGAAAAGCAAGGGGGATTAGGGGGTCCCATTGCTTGACTCCTCTTTGGAGAGTGATCTCTATTACTTCTCCGTTCTTGCATCTGATCTTAGTCCTGGCATTTTTATACGAACTGGCAACCATATCTGTTAGATATGGTGGATGGCCTTTCTGGCGTAATGCTGTTTGGATGGCCGCTTGAAGTATGGTATCAAAGGCCTTTGATATGTCAAGCTGTACTGCAGCCATCATGCTAGCAGTCTTGGACTGCCTCAGTATATCATCTAGCAGGGTTATGTTGTTGAAGCAGCCTGCCTCAGCAAGAAAACCCTTTTGTCGGCAGCATATCTGAACAATTTTCCTAATCCATTCATCTATGATTCCCCAGAATAGTCTGCTTAACACAGAGCTGATAGTGAGTGGGCACCAGATTATTACTTTTGACGCATATTTGCCCTGTTTAGGTATTAGTGTTGTCCTATTTATGCTCCATTCAGACAGGGCTGTGGCTGCCAGTTGAATCCCACGGTACTGAGCGCTTAATAGTGTCTGCTTAGCCCGGTCGTGCAGTGCTGTAGGCTTGATGCCATTCAGGCCTAGGGCTGACGATTTCTTGAGGCGCTTAATTCTCCGTTTTACCTCTGCCAGCGTGAACAACTGGAGGACGGAATCCATAGGGATTTCCGGGTCATTGTCCACATCTGAGTAGCTGAGTTTCTCGCCCTCATTCATGGTTCCCCACAGGTTGGTGGTGTATAACTCCTTGACCTCGTTTGGGTCCAGTTGCTCTGTGGTTGCCGGGGGGCTGGTACCCCTTAGCACATGCTTTTCAAGTGCCCCAGGATCTTTTTTTAAAGATATCCTGGGTTCATTTTATTGCCTTCTTGCCCTGGCCCTCGCCTGGGGCCATCGCTGGTACCTGCAGCAGGTGCCAGGTACTTCAGCACTGTGTTATAGATGCAATCTACCTCACCCTGTTTGTTGTTGCCATTTTCTACTAATCTACTAACAGTGGCCCTAATTTCTTTCATAATCTCTGTTGCTTGTGGTGGGAGGCCCTCGAGCCCGTGGTTAAGGAAAGCTTCAAGGGTTTCCTCCTTCCACCGTCGTTGGGGTTCAGCCTCATGCCTCGGCAGTGGCTCCTCGGAGACTAGATCATTTCCAGACGACTGCGACCCGTGATGCCCCTTCTACTGGATCGTTCTCTGATGCTTGGTCTGCGTCAGGTTGCTCTCCAGGTGTCTCTGTGATCCGTTGTTCTCCTTCCACGTGATCATTCTCTGACTGAAATCACTGGGACTGTGAAATATACGAGGGTTATGTAAAAAATAATGTTCCCATATTTTTTTTTAAAACGTAAAACATGATTTATTTAAATTGAAAAATACATTATTGGAAAGCCTAATTTCTAAACTATTTTTCAACATAATCCCCAGATTTTTCCACGCATTTTTGCTGCCGACTTATCCACTTTTGAATTCCGACTTCAAAGAAGTCTGCCGCCAGTCCATTGAGAAACTTGGTGACCGCTTCCTTCACTTCCTCGTCAGTTGTGAAACGTTGTCCACCCAAGTGTTCCCTTAATTTAGGAAACAAATGAAAGTCATTTGGGGCTAGATCAGGGCTGTAAGGAGCATGATCAACGAGATCCCAGCCAAAACTGTCGATCAAATCCCTGGTTTGTTGAGAGACGTGCGGGCACGCATTACCGTGGTGCAATCTTATGCCTTTTGTTAATCTTCCTCTCCGTTGATTTTGTATGGCTCTTCTGAGCTTTTTTAAAGTCTCACAATACCTGTCCGAATTGATTGTGCTCCCTCGAGGCATAAAGTCAGCAAGAATGATGCCCTTACGGTCCCAAAAAACCGTAACCATCACTTTTCCTGCGGACAGCGACTGCATGCACTTCTTCGGTTTTGGCGAATCAGTATGGCGCCATTGACGAGATTGTTGTTTTGTCTCCGGGGTGACGTAATGACACCATGTTTCATCCCAGGTAACAATGGAGTCTAGGAAATCTTTGGTATTCTCGTTGCATTCTCGAAGAAACTCCTGGGCACACCTGACATGATTGGCTTTGTGGGCTTCAGAAAGCATGTGCGGGACCCATCGCGCACAAACCTTGTGATAACCTAATCTTTCCGTCACAATTGTGTGAATTATTTTTTCACAAACTTCAGGAACCCGGACAGCCAGGTCCTGAATCGTTATTCTCTGATCTTCGAGTAGAATTCGCTCAATCTTCGTCGGAGGTCGATGGCCTACCGCTTCTTTGCTCGTCATGAATGTCTGTGCGTCCTTCAGAGAACTCCCTGCACCATTTTCGGACATGTTGTAGATAATACAATATAAACGGCTGCTACGTGGGTGAGCAGAACTTGCATACAGAAAAAGGGAGGGGGGATGACTATCAATTAAATATGAAAATTAATAATTGATTTGAAAATATAATATATTAAGGGTGAGCTAAAAGGAACCAGAACCATGAATATTAGACACAAAATAATATCCCATTTATTGATTCTTATGGCTTTTACAAGGCCGGGTAATAATTAACTTTACGTTAAATATAGTTCGACCAACAAAAACAAGCAATACCCGACGTTTACAATCCGCCGATGAAAGCAAACAAAATTGAATGAAATATTTCACCAAATAAAAACAGCAAAGTTAACATTGAACAACGTGGCAACACAGGCCATCAAATTGAAGCTAACATTTTACTGTAACAAAGGATTATCCCAGGGGCGCCGTATAAAGTTAAAGAAAAGCATCAAAATGAATTTACAAATAGCAAGATGCTTGAAATTTACAGTGAAACATAAAATCAGCTAGCTCAGTGATTTAGTGGCGGGAGCAGTCTTATCCCAGTGCCGCTTAAGGGTTCACAAGTCCGTTAAAATCCCAATGAATAGTGACCGTCTGTATCCGGTACATTACCATAAAAGCATCGCCGTGAAGTAGCGTGACATGCTCAATGTCACTGCAGCTGTGGAAGCCAAATAAGCGGGTACGACCGCGTTATTAGAACGACTTCCAGATAATGGCAGGCATGCCATATAACCTCTTGCTTCCCAAAGCAAGAGTGTGATCACAACCAGACAATGATCACCAGACGAGAGCGTGTCGGCTGACACGTCTGTTCATCAACTCGTCCCGGCAGCAAGTGTTGCTTAAGATGGCTTCTTCCTTCTTCCTCCGAAAGTCGCCACTCCACATGTAACAAACTCCCTAGAATTAGTACTGTGGACCCCAATAAATGTTCATGATTGGCTATCTACACATGTCCGTCGTCACGTGTATTATATCGCGCCTCGCATTCGCTGCATCCCTCCGCGCGTTTTCTGCATGGCCTTCAGTGCAGTAGCGGAGTGGGGTGAGGTCAGCGCCTGCGTAACGGAAAATAGCCGTTGTGAAGCTGTGGCGCCGCCAGGTCGGAGAGGTCCCCATTGTCCCACTCTCGAGCGTCCGAAAATGGCAGTTTTCAGCCTCCAATATTCACCACCTTACTGAGCCACGAGTTTTACAGAAAATAAATTTACAACAACTATACCTTTGGCTGCCCTGGTTTAACATATGTTTAATCTATCCAGACAACCCCCATTATTTACGCTATTTACACGTCACAAGATTGAATATAATTAATAAAAAATTGAATATAATTAATAAAATTATGAATATAATTAATAACAATTTAATTATTATTATTTGACTTTTAGCCAACTAACCTTGTTTCCTTCTATATCAGTTTTTTTATTTTTTATGATCTTAGAACTGAGGTTTCCTAAATCTAAGAAATCTGTATACTTCAGCTCAAAGCATTTGTAGGGTGTCGTATTTTTTCCTGTTCTGGCTCCTTCAAATTTTCGTTTATAATCATTCATCATAAATATCTCTTGATTTTTCATTATCCTTTCTATCGTGGAATGCATGGAATCACATTCCATGTAAGAATGGCCGGATTCCAAAAATTTATGTTCAATCACCTCTAAATGGCTTGATTCACAACGGTATAAAGAAGAGCAGCGACGACTTGCTGGTTGCGATTTTGGCCTGAGCAGGTGTCAGAAAATAAGATTTCTTTTATCCCAGGGGGTAGCATGGATATAAATTTCATTATAATAGATCCAATTTCATTAGAGCCTCTTTTCCCATTTATTTCATTCCAAAAGAAACAACTTCCTTCTTTGTTTTTGCTTTCAAAGAAAGTCAAGTTATACACCGAAATTTTTCGGCTATGATAAAATTGGGAAACCGCAGATGTTGGGAGCTGCATTACTTTTTTGCAGATAAAATGTGAAGGTTTGAAAGCTGCTATCAAATTCTGCACGCTCTTTGTCCTTACTTTTGGCTTCTTGGCAAACTGTTTTTCTTTCTATGTGAGCATTGTAGGATTCCTCCAGATCTTCACCTAAACGGTTTTCTTTTTTTAGCAAGATTGTATTTGCTGCATAACATGCATTGATCTTTTATGGGCACAAAAAAGGAATAATTAAATTCTTTACAAAAGATTTTTCTATACTGATGGATGCTAACAGTATTTATATTTTTGATTTCACACCAATCTTTGTAAAGTCTATACATTGAGGAAATATTTAAATCGCTATTTTTTCTTGTGTAGTGAGATTCCACAGTAGGAAAAGAATTTATGTGTTCTTTGACATAATCTATTTCAATAGGCTGGGTTTTGTTCTATCCCGCCAAATGTCCCTGAAGGTGTGATAGCGGAAAGTGCTTTATTAATGGGACCATTGGAAATACAAAGAGTTGCTTGAAAAAATGAGCTGCAAACCCTGAACTCTGCTATTTTTGAGAAAATATTGCCTTGATTCACTTCGAGGCTTAGAAGCTTTTACAAATCTTCTAGCTGGTGGGACTATTTTAACAGATTTAACTATGAAATCTTTTGTCTATTATAATCAAACGTCCAAAATATTCGACAGCTTTCAATTCGGTCTTGTTTGGAAAATGATCACTGCATTTAAATCGACATTTGCAATTAATGTTTTTCGGTACCTTGGCTGGGCGTTCACCACACCTTGTGACATAAGGAAGACCTTCAGCTCTCATTTACTTCGCTGTATTGCACTTCCAGGTTTCAGGATTGGCTTTATTCCATCGGCTTCTTTTTTTCTTTTGGCTACTGCTTTCTAATGTAGGAGTTGTCGTTTCTTATAAGTCATATAAAAACAATTAGTTATTATTGTGTGTGAAGCAAATCATAACGGATACTTTATAAAAGAAAAACATACTTCATTATTTTCTCGATCAGTAAACTCATCTGAATAAACATCAAGAGTTGAATTTGAAGGAGAAGGTACATACTCTGACCCAGAATCTAAGAGCAGGTTATCTATTTAGTCTTCATTAAGGGCAATGTTTCCCTAAATTTAAAAAATAACAATTATTGTTTTAATAATACAAATCACTTTATTAATTTAAAGAATAATAAGTAATGCACATGTAGAGAAAAAGCTTACCGTGATTGCAGTGTTTTCAATCATAAACTCCTGGTTTCGATTGTTGTTTCCATTCTCATCTAATGATTCCTTTTCCTTATTATTAATTTCATTAGACTTGCACAAAGCAACTAGCTTTTTACCGCGACTGAGCATTTTAAGTGATTACAATACACTTTTAACGAACAAAATAAACACAACAATGTTTTTATTGGAATAACCCATAACTCACTTGTAGTTAACAGGTTGAATTGGATAAGAGAGATATGTAGTTCCAAAGAAAACCGCTAGGGGGAAATTCACCAAGTGCCCTAACCTACAGAAACCATGTAATGGTAAAACTCATCAAGTGACTATGATGAACTTTAACTTTTACGAAACTTCTCAAATAGTTAAATAGTGAATTTTCTCATTGCATTATAGCAGTTATATTCACTTAGTGACTTTTCATACTTATGGGAAATGATTACATCAACACACAATGACTTTTTCTCGAATTTGGAAAAAATTGCACTTAGTGACTTTTACCTCCAAGCAGACGATATTTTTCTGATTAGTTTCACACATCTTGCTCCCTTTTAAATTCCTTTAATTACAGAAATATGATCTTTCAAAGTTTCCACTTCCTTTTGGCTGCCATTATTAAATTCAGATTAAATACTTTGAAAATAAATATCTTATATTAGCAGTGTGTTGATCTGATTGAAACTTATGTCAAACTTACTTTAAAAAAATGCACTTTCATTAAAATAGGGTGCCTCCCAGAAATTCAAACAGGTTTAAATATGGATTTTCTCTTTTCCTTTCTTCCTGTTAGCTTGGAACAATCAAGTTCTTTTATCTGGAGACCATCTAGTGACTTTACACGACTTATAGCTACATGAGGCTGTCCGGCAGCAAAAAGACACGATCCCAAATAAATAACCGCCCAATCTACTGTGCAGTCTTGCACTTTGTGCACTGTAGATGCCCAACTTAGGATTGATGGCAACATTCACCTTTCAGCGGTACCATATCTGTATTTTGCTGGAAACTGTATGGCTAATGGTTTAATCACATGTACACCATCTGGCCCAAAATCGACACGGACTGATGGAATGTCCGTATCATACACTTGATCATGTCGGAAGAGTGGCCAAATAATTTCAGTGATAATACCAATGTTGCCATTTATTAGGCCTTTTGCCAAGTCAGTATTTGATCTCAACATTACTTTAGCTCCCAGGAAATTTTTCAGTACCTTAAGAAGGTCCTTCTGTCTTATTGATATCTTCAGGTATAACAGAACCCACATTTTTGTCACATAGATTTCGTGTGGCATCAGTAAGTTTGTCTTGTACTTTTATGGTATATATATTCATCTCTTTTCTCTGAAAATACTGTAGAACTTTGTGATTGTGCTTGTCCACTTGATCATTTGTTGGGTAGATACTTAATGCTTTCTCAACTGCAAATTCCTTGGTGGCATCTATTGAAACCTTTCATACAAGTATTGCAAGTTGCTCAGATGTCAATTCTCCGACTCTCAAGGCATTTAGAATGTTGATAAATGTCGTGTCTCCTTGTTGTCGCATGTTTGAAAAGTCGCCATAAATGGGTAGTTGGCTTCATATGTTGTTGTTAAAAAACTAGGTTTACTCGCACAGTTGGTAGCTGCATTAAATCGCCTATTAATAAGACTTTTATGTCTCTAAAAAATTGTTTCAGCTTTTCAGATATAGCAAACGAGAGTCAATCATGCAAAATATCTCATAGGGAACCATAGAGATTTCGTCTATGAAAATAAATTCAGTGTCTTGTCATAGTTGATGCATTACTCTTAAATAGTTTCCTGTAAGATGTGGCATATTGACGATGGCTCCATCTTTCTGTTCAGGTAGTTTTAGTATACAGTGTAATGTAAATCCCCTGATTAATCATGCTGCAACTCCAGTGAGAGCACCTACTTTAAATACTGATTTTCTGTAACACTGCTTGACTTGATTTTTCAACAAGTTGAATAGAGAATTTTTTTTACCTGTGCCAGATCCACCGGTTACGAAAATTATCTCTAGTTGTTTTTCTCCATTAATTTATTTCTGAATACTCTCTGTCATCAAATTGAATAGCTGTACCTGGTATACAGGGTGTAACAAAAATGTACGGCAGAACTTGCAGGACACATTCCTCACACGTAGGCGAAGAAATTATCTTATATGAACATGGGTCCGGAAACGCTTCGTTTCCATGTAACACCGCATTTTCTTCGTGGCATGAATAGTGGGAGACACACAAGAATGGAACGTACCAGCTTAATACATGCAGCTCAATACATGCAGCTCTTTCTCACAGGAGATGTTCAATATGCCCTCCGCGCGCATTGATGCATGCATCAACCCGCCGTCGTAGTGATTCTCGAATGCGCTGATGTATCCCTGGAGTACTGTGTATGGTTTCGCAGCCGTCCATAATCCTGGCACGCAGACTCTGAACATCTTGTATAGGGGTTCGATACACGAGCTTTCAAATGCCCCCATAAATAAAAGTATAGTGGGTTTAGGTCCAGAGAGCGTGGAGGCCAGGCAATTGGTCCACCTCTACCTATCCATCTGTCACGAAATCTGTTATTTAGAAGTCGACGGACATTAACACTAAAATGAGCAGGCGCTCCATCATGCATGAAGTACATGTTTCATCGCACAGCGAGAGGCACATCTTCTAACAGAACAGGTTAGAACATTCTCTACGAAATTATGGTAACTGTGTCCATTGAGACTAGGTGGAAGAACGTGAGGCCCTACCAAATAGTCAACCACAATGCCGGCCCAAACATTGACCGAAAATCTTTGTTGATGACTTGCTTCAACAGTTGTGTGAGGATTGACGGCAGCCCATACATGCTGAGTGTGAAAATTTACAATCTGATCTCGTTGAAACGACGCCTCATCTGTGAACAGTATCGTTTCACTAAAGTTGGGGTTGACACTTTGTTGAATAAACCATTTGCAGAAGCGTACCTGTGCAGGAAAATCAGCTACTGTTAGTGCCTACACTCGCTTGTAAATGGTATGGATACTGCTGATCCTCGTGTAACACTCGGCAGACAGTCATGTGGTCGACATCCATTGCTGCAGCTACTTGTCTTGTACTGGCAGTAGGGGTTGTCGTCAAATGCATGAAGAATTGCCGCCTCCCGTTGCGGTGTCCTCGTTGTTCAGGGCCTTTCCCGGTCGTGAGTATCGGGCTGAAATGCGCCATGTTCCCTCAGACGACGATCAAGGGCTTCGAACATTTTCCTGCCCGGGTACCTTCGTCCTGGAAATCTCTCCCGGTACAAACGTTGAGCACGAGTGCCCCTGCCGTCTGCTAATCCGTACATCAAATGGGCATCGGCCATCTCTGCGTTGTGTACACTGTCATGCCACAATTTAAGTCTGTGATGAACTCGACGTAGTAACCCGTGTGCTTGCCAAGGTTGTACTGCTCGCCGGAAAAGTTGTTGTTACCGTAAGCCGCATGGCAACAGGGGCATGTCAAACAAACCACTGACGGTGCAGCTAAGATCATGGCAGCGTAACCAATGGTGCATGTTCCCTATGCTTCGAGCGTTTTGTTCTCCACGCGTTGAGTAAAATGCGGTGTTACATGGAAACAAAGCGTTTCTGGACCCATGTTAATATAATATAATTTCTTCGTCTACGTGTGTCCTGCAAGTTCTGCCATATATTTTTGTTACACCCTGTATATTCATGGCTTGTTGTGCCATTTGTAACTTCTCGGTACTCGTAACTATATCGGCCAAACCTTCTTCACCTTCAGGATTTATTGTCTCTATTTCTTAAAAAATTTGAAATGTGTGCACTTGATTAAATGCGTTCAAGCTGTTGGTCACGCTCTTCAATGTTGCTCCATGTGTTTGCTTATAGCCTTCATTAGAGCCTCCCGAACTAGGAAAGCATCTTTTGCATTTTTAAACCCTTCCAGTAATTCGATTTTTGACCGATAAGGCATGCATTGAATTAGCATGTTGTAAAAAAAGTTTTCTGGATCTGACAATGCTATGAAGTACGGCACTCTCACAATGGCAGGAACATTTCTTATGGCCATCTTGCTGTTATGTCAACATGTTTAGCTGACGACGGATCTTTGACTGAACTTCATGATCAATACTTTCTTCTGTTTAGTTCATTTTTGTTTTTTGATGGAACGGTTCAAACAACATCGCAAACTCTTTAAGGCTCATGATTGAAAATTTATAATCAGGATGCTCTAACAGACTTTTTCGTACCTTTCAAAGATGTTACTGTAATATCCAGTGGCATGTCCAGTTTTGGCAAATTGCAAGAGACTATATCGATGTTCTGGTTTTCTACAGTTAAGGAGCACACAGTTTCGCGAACTGTCACGTAAAGGAATGTGACATAGACGATGAGCACATTCAATAGCTGATACTTGTCGTCCATGAAGAATCTTTATACAAATCTGGAATAGTATACATGAGATATCAGATTCTTCTTGTTGATTTGTTGTATTGCCTGCACTATTCCTGTATATATACCTGCAGCCTCTCCTTTTGACAAGTACTTTGCAATATAGTATGCTATTGCTTCGTTTGAGCCGCATTGTTGTATGTCCATATTGCCCGTCAATAATTTCAATAGATCTGGATGATAATTATTAACCCAAGCATCTTCTTTTCAACACTTAAGCAGACAAATTTTTTCTTCATTACGAATAAAATTGTCCGAAGAATGAGAAACTATCCGAGTATCACTGCACTGATGTTGGGAAAAGTTAAATCAACATCTAACTGTCATATTATTTTTCGTACAAGCATGAGTGTGATGATTAATTTGGAATTTCTTGACCAGTTCACGTAGTTCTGGGTCTTCTTCTGCTGATGACATATTGCAGGAACAGTTGTGGTTGGGAAAAAGAATTCCTTCATTTTCCTTAAAATCTGGGTGGTCTTCTATCCAAATTCCATATGAAGGTGAGGACTGCCACGGTTCTGGAATTCAATGCGCTACCATTAATCCTTCACTTTTCGACCAAAAACTACATTATTATTTTTAATACATTTCATCAGCATATTAACTCTCACCATAAAATGTCGACTTAAAATTACTGGATACTTTTCTATAAGATGTTGTCTCTCATGAATATTGAGAGTACTGGGATCTACATCAGGTCTACCATCAGCCAGTAATTTTACATTGATCTAACCAGTTAAGATCATTGGAGCTAAGGTTACAAAATATGTTGGTGGCCTTAAACACCCTGACCTGGGCAAGTAGCTCATTCAAGGCTGTTCTCTAGTAAGCCACAGATCCTCTCAAATTTCTCACATAATGATGAATATCTTCGATCACTCCATCTTGGCAGTGTAAATCTTTGTTGGCAAACTATGGTGACTAAGATGACTATGTATCTAGTCACCCGGGGTGTACTTATTAACCTCAAAGTAGACTCGAGAATTAATCCACCTTTGTACTGTAAAACGTTTATTTAAAAGAACTTTCATGGAAATATCGTCTGCTGCTTGGAGGTAAAAGTCATTAAGTAACAAAATCAAAATTTTTCAGGAGAACAAAAAAACGGGGATACGCTCATTAAAAATAGGAAAATGATAAATAGTTCAAAATTTCCACTCGATTCCTTTTTTTTAAAGTAATTTTAAATTATCTTACCTTTTTTTTAAATTAACACTTGACTCATAGTGGACGAAAATTTAATTTTCGCACTAATGAGTTTTACCTCCCAACAATATTTCAAGTATGTTAGTTGGTGTTAGTGAAATAAAATATAATTTTTTATAATCTTTTTATTTACAGAGAGAAATGTTTCACAAATATTTTGTAATCAGAGAAAAACACTAAACAAATATAATATCATACAGTATAATATACGCAAAAATCTTATACACATTTTTTCAGGTCAAAATTACTCGAGAGTCCATTCTTCATCGCTTGTATCATCTATACAAGGCTCTGGAGCCCTTTCATCTGAAGTTTCTAGAGACGGTATATTTCTATACCACTGCTGGACTTCCTCTGGAATGACTCCTTTGTCACAAAGTTGGATCAAGTCTTTTTTCTTTGCTTTATTTAACTTTAATTGGACACTATAGGCAGGGACGAGAGCTGGGAAACAGTTGTCATTGCTTCGTGGTCTTCCACGATTTGATGAGCTATTAATATCTAAGGCCTTGTAGTCGTCTTTGTGACTGTACTTATAAAATATTTTGTTTGGTTCTGTTTTCAAAAATTTGAAACATTTGATTTTTAGCCAATTAACCTTGTTTCCTTCTATATCAGTTTTTTTTTATTTTTTATGATCTTAGAACTGAGGTTTCCTAAATCTAAGAAATCTGTATACTTCAGCTCAAAGCATTTGTAGGGTGTCGTATTTTTTCCTGTTCTGGCTCCTTCAAATATTCGTTTATAATAATTCATCATAAATATCTCTTGATTTTTCATTTTCCTTTCTATCGTGGAATGCATGGAATCACATTCCATGTAAGAATGGCCGGATTCCAAAAATTTATGTTCAATCACCTTGTAACGATGCCATCGAACTAACACAGATCGAGAGGAGTATCTGTGAGTGGGGATATCTTTGACGGAGTCAAAGGCAATATGGCGACAGTCGACAGTAGAGATGGGCAAAACGCTTTTTTCCAGTAATACGTTATTCAGTTATTGCTTCTTTTTTCTAACCGCTTTTTTTAACCGTTAGAAATAGCGTACAGTTATTTTTTTCGACGTAATATCTGTGGAGACGCCACTAAAATCTCTGCTCAGAAACGCTCTTCTCTTGTTGAAAAAGCCGGAAATATCAAATAACCGGATGTGACGAAAATAGCGGCCACGCCCCCAAATAATAGCGAAATAGCCCTGACGTCATGAAAAGCCGCTTATTATTAGCGTTTAACGATACGTCACCAATAGCGGCTTTCAAATAAGCGGCTTCCATAGTAACTGTCAGAGACATTATATACGCCTTTGACTTGTGTTTATGTATTTGTTTAATAAGTGGCAGTGATGCCTTGGTAAATTAATATAGAATTTTAACAGGAACAGCTTTATCGGTTAGTGTATAACGTGATCAAACAGGAGGAAATGATGTATAAGTGATTTAGGGACGTATGATATATAAAAATAATCTGAAGTGGGCAGTTTTGATTACGTGTTAATATATTTTTCTGTTTGAAACTGTTAAGTTTTTATTGCTGATACGCACAGCGCAACGTACAGGAAACAAACTACTGCTAAACAGTACCACGCTACAGCATGTCGGTACAAAGATATAGCACACACACATATATCGAAATCATTCAATATTTTTTGATCAGCTCAACACCCCCACTTCAAAACATTTGAATGATTTCCTTAAATAATATCTAAACCTAGACTTTCAGAAAGTCATAATGTTTTCTCTTTTCCCAATCCTTTAGTCATGATATCTGCAAGCATATCAGCAGTTGTAAATAGAGAGGTTTTACAATTTTATTTGACACAACTTCTCTTATAAAATGATGTTGAACATCAATGTGCTTCGAACATCTTGTGATTTGACGAGTCAACAAACAATTTCAGGGCACTCTGACTGTCATTAAACAATGTTATACACTATTATAGCCTATGAGTTTATCTAACAAATTCTTTAAATAAATGGCCTCTCGACAAGCTTCAGAAAGAGCCATATACTCTGCTTCTGTGCTAGACAGAGCAACAGTCTTTTGTTTAGCACTCTGCCAAGACACTACAGAGCCACCCAACTTAAAAATAAAACAGTGTATGACTCCTGTCTAAGGTACAGTTTGCCCAATGCTGCATCTACATAACAACATAATTCTAAACCTCCTTTCTTAAACTTTAAAACATAATTCTTAGTCTCTTTTCAGATATCTCAAAATTCGCTTAGCACACTTCCAATGTCCAGGGCCCGTTTCAAACTAACAACAACCACTAGGAAGAGAACAAAGTTTAGGTTGATATGATCCCTGTATCGACTGAGGTGTTGACAATGTTTTTAGCGATATCATGATGTAGAATTTAACCAAATTTTCATTCTTTCTGCAATTTTTACAGTCCAAGTTTAACTACTGCTGCTGTGCTCCAAAATACAGTTGCAAAAACTTCTTTCTGAGTTGTATATCAATATTTGAGACTAAAAGATGTTATATTTTTAAACTTTTTGTTAGTACTATTCTGCTTTCAACATAATTCCTAATTCGGCCATCAGTTTTAATTTTACTTGTATAAGTAACAGACTTAGCTTCTCCCTATTTTCTATATCTAAACTACCACTATTTCTATTAGTTCTACTGCATTTCATAACTGAGCCCCTTAAGCCCAAGTGGTGTAACTCACATGAATCAAGTTTCGAGAAAATTAATGTTTTACTGTAGGTTTAATAAAAAAATTAGTTTTATATATTTTGAATTTTTTTTCTCAACAATGTATCATTAAAGAGTTATTCTAAACTTATGCTGGCAGTTTTTAAAACTTTTAAAATGTCTCTGTTTTGGGGGGGCTTTGTTTGGAGTTACACCACTTGTGATATAAACAGGGAACAGATTCTCTTTAAAGAAGGGGGAAAGAATACAGTATTTTACTGCAACATCTATTTTTTTATTCTACTGTTTACACATTTCTTACTCTGCATCTAGTGGCCCAATGGTCTGCAGCATCATCTTGAGTCGATAGACTATAAAAGTAAGGATGACAGATGGGTGGAATGAATGGTAACATGTCTTGCATATCCTGTTTCTTCTCTTGTTACAGATCTTTGATTTCTGTACAGTTATTCTTGAGATACATTAGTAAGATTAACAGGTCTGCCTCTTTTAGGTCCAGGTTTGAAGTTTAGTTCTGAAAGGGCATTTCTTTGGAAAGAGTTTCTATGAGAAAAATTGAAAATGTTTCTTCCTTTCGATACTGGATCCACTGCATTTTGTAGCAATGATAAAGGATGTTTTTCCGTATCAACCTTTCTTTTGGTGATATGTTGTAAAAGATTTCCAACAGACAAAAAGTCACCATGAGTCATCACTGTTATGTAAAAAGGATTTTTCTTCCTAGATTTTGCAATGACAGTATACCTGTACCAATCATTGTGATGATATATCTGCTAAATACTGCTGTAGTTTGCTATTGAGGCAAAATCACAGTCGTTGGGCAAATAAGAATAACCACTTCTCATAAACTTCTGGTCAATAACTTCAATGTTATTATCTTCACTCAGAACCAGTTTCATCGCCATGGCAACATTCCAGTTTCTATTTTGCTTGGCACAAGTGTCACTATACATTAAAACATTTTTCGCAGCTGAAGCCCTGTTTTCAATGTGCTTGACCAAACATGCACTAATTTCTTGGGAACTTTGTGATCCATTTATCTCATTACAACAATACATAAATCCTAATTTTGAGGAAAGCTCATGGCATCCCAAATTATAAACATTATTGCATTTGTAATAGGGCACTTGACATGATAGTTTAGGGAAAGGAAGAGACTTTTCCAAATCATAGGAAAATGTATAGTAAGAGCTATTATTAATGGACTGTTGAGTGCCCTCGTTCATGGCATTATGAGCTTTTTCTGCTTGGCGAAGATGAATTCAGAATCTGCTGGAATACATTCATCACTTGCACCAATATCTGCCAGAATGCTTGGCTCACTAACACTGCTCTCATCACTGCTCATAATGACACATCAAAACTTAAATCTTTTACATCTAGGTTATTAAAATGTTTTTTAGTTTACCTGGTTACAACATTTCTAGATGAGCAAAAAGTGGTTGAACTGAAAACAGTTACAGGCACAGTGGTGTATCTCCAATATACACCACTTTAGCTTTTACCCAATAGATGGCTGCATTGACTGCATAAACTAGTGCTGCTAACTATAAGGTTGTTAAGGGAACTAGAATTTACACCACTTGTGCTTTAAACAGAATGCAACTTGCTGAACACTTCTGAAACATTAACTCCAAAAAAACAAAAATTGGACTTACACCACTTGGGCTTTAAGGGGCTCAACTATTGACTTGCTTTGTTTTATATTTAGAGCAATGTTTCTTGATATAGCATTGTTTATGGGAAAGCAGTTCAAAAAAATTAAGACAATGCTATTAAAAATGTTGTATTTTTTATTAATAACTTAAGCACTATAAAGAAGCTTCTAGTTTGTGGTTTTAAGGAAACTTCTAAAATAATTAATTGATTTATCATTTATTATTTGCTGATCCTTAAATAGGAACTAGCTCCAAGAGTAATTCTTTTAAGTGAGCATGATGGTCTGACTGTCTGTTAATTGATGGCTTGACTATATAACTGAATTTTGATCTATTGCTGAGCAACTATTATCATTATTTTAGTGGAAGAAAAGGGAAAATAACTCATCACTCACCAAAGTTGATGGCAGCGATGGGAGAAGAACATATATCATGAACACAATGCACAATATTTCGGTCTTAAACCTTCTTCATGTTAAAGAGAATGAGTCATGAGGCTCGGGTTGTGCACACACCGGAGGTTCCTACATGACTGAGAGGATTATCAATATGGCGGTGGAACTGAGATGTTATATATAAATATGTATATGTTCTTCTCCCATCGTGGCCTTCAACTTTGGTGAGTGATGAGTCATTTTCCGTATCCTTTGTTATTTATATTGCCTAAAAGCCATTTCCTTTTTCCTGGTATCATAACTGTATACAGTTATTATTACAAATTTTTCAGTATTGAATTTTAGTCAT
Organism: Vandiemenella viatica; assembly: GCA_031002005.1. Classification (NCBI taxonomy): domain Eukaryota; kingdom Metazoa; phylum Arthropoda; class Insecta; order Orthoptera; family Morabidae; genus Vandiemenella; species Vandiemenella viatica. The sequence continues at coordinate 101,932 of JARYHS010010329.1, forward strand.
ATGGTACAAGCTGCAAAATGATGGTTAAGGTTAATGGTGGGTGAGTGGTAACTCTTTGACCCTTGTGTTTAAAAAATCAAGTACCGTAATGAGTAATATGAAGGACATGACTTAGATATCTACTAGTTTATTTTTATTAGTAGTACAGACGTATCAAAAGATAATTGTATTATTATTTATGATAAATAATTTTAAGACACCAAGACATACAAAAATTAAATAAAATAAAATAAAGAAATATCGTAGGCACACAATACTCTAATTATGGCAATTTTTATCTCTTTGTTCAAAATCTCTTCCAATATGAGTTGGAATCATGATCGTTATCCCACTGATTTCCATGATATGAATCTCTAACTTGGAGACCATCAGACCTGTTCAGAACGGATTTCGATCCCTGAGTATATGTTGAAGGGTATTTATTCCATATGTCTGTGTTACAATTATTTCTTCAAAATGAGCCCTAGGTATCGAGAAATTAACGCACAAACATATGTGAATAACTTTTAAATACTATAATTTTAATATATAATTTAAAAGTTTTAGCATGGTATATGCGGTAAGGATTTAACTTCCCATTTTGCGAACCCGGGTTCAAATCCCCATCCTGACAAATATTTTTATTTCTTTTTTTATATCCAGTAATCATTGAGCATTGATTTTATTTCATTTAAAATTCATTTTCGAATTTTTATTATGCGAAATAACTTTTAAAACAAAATATTACAGAATATACAGTCCCAATTTTTTTTTTTTTTAGAAAATCATTATTTCATTGTTTATTGTTGATAAGTTTATTGTTTATGTGTGTTTTTTTTTTTTTAAATGAAACAGGTATATTTCATGTTCATCGTTTCTATACTTGTATATCTACAATTAATATCGTAAAGTAAATATGTTACAGCCAGAAGGTCGGGGTTCTTTCCCCCCTTCCACAGTTATACTTATTTCCGTGCAGTGGTGGTAGCATGTAAATGTTTGAAAATAACATAATGTCTGTTATTTCGCATAATAAAAATTCGAAAATGAATTTTAAATGAAATAAAATCAATGCTCAATGATTACTGGATATAAAAAAAGAAATAAAAATATTTGGCAGTATCTGGATTTGAACCCGGGTTCGCAAAATGGTAAGTAAACACCTTACCGCATACACCACGCTGTAAACTTTAAACAATATACTAAAATTATAGTATTTAAACGTTATTCACATATGTTTGCGCGTTAATTTCCCGATACCTAGGGCTCATTTTGAAGAAACAATTGTAACACAGACATATGGCGTAAATACCCTTCAACATATACTCGGGGGATCAAAATCCGTTCTGAACAGGTCTTGTTTTGTTTGTTTTTTGTTTGTTTAAGTTTTAGGGCGTGTCGACGACGGGTTTTTCAGTATGAGAAGTATTGAACTGGCTTAAGTAACTTACACTGAAAGAGATATCAGGTCTTGTTAGTACTGATAAATACATTAAACTACCTATTAGGGCCTGATAAGGCACATCATCAGTTTTAGTTCCCTCTTCACTTAGATAATCAAGTTTAGCTTTCAACAGGAGTCTTTGCAGTTTTACAGTCTGTCATATTGAACCTTTTCAATAATTGATCAATATAGTTCTCTTGACTTAAAGCTAGCACTTCATTAGCCTTATCATATTTGATTTCTATTCCCAAACAATTTTTAGCCTTTCCTAAATCCTTCACTTCAAACTCTGAACTCAACCTATTTTTTAAAAATTCAGTCTCACTTGAGTCATTGGAAAAAATTAAAAAATCATCAACATACAATGCTACCATAGTAACTAAACCTTCATCTTTATGTTTTGTGAACAAACAAGGTTCCAAATCAGATTTTTTGTAACCAATACAGCTTAAAACATCATTTACCCTTTGATTCCACACTCTGGATGATTGCTTTAAACCATACATAGCCTTTTTTAACTTTAAAACTTTTCTTTTATCACTACAAAGATTTAAACCTTCAGGTTGTTTCAGGAAAATATCCTCTTTAAGAATACCATTTAAAAAAGCAGTCTTAACATCAAGATGGAAAATTTTCAAATCTAGTTCAACAAACAAAGCCATTAAAAGTCTAAGTGTTGAATGTCTTACCACAGGAGAAAAAGTTTCACCATAATCAACTCAAGGTTTCTGAGTGAATCCTCTTGCTACTAACCTGGCACGATGTTGCCTTTTACCTTCACTGTTGACTTTTTTCTTGAACACCCACTTACACTGCACAGCACTTGCACCTTCTGGAAGATTTACCACTACCCAAGCATCGTTGTCTTCAAAAGCTTGTATCTCTTCTTCCATGGCTTGTTTCCATTTTTCAGCATCAGGTCCATCAAGGGCCTCCTGCACAGTTGTCGGGTCCTCGAGTTGATCCAAAGTTCCAGCCAAAAAACAAGTATCATAATCATCGAATCTTCTATTTGGTTTGGGCTGCCTTTGTGATCTTCTAATTTTCTTTACTTCATCTTCTTGCGTACCACATTTTTCATCATCATCAGTTTCTTTCTCTGATGTAACTACTTCTTTTGAGACATCATGTAAGTTCTCTCTTAAAGCAGTATCAGATTTCTTGTTTTCTTCATCATCCCCCACTGAAGTGATGATTTCTTCATGATTCTGTATTTCAGTTTCTGCATCATTAATATTTTCTATTATTGTCACATCTCGGCTTATCACTACATCATTCGTTTCAGGATCATAAAGTCTATACCCTTTTTTATCCCATTTCTTTCTCTTAACTTTGGGAATATGTACCATGACCTTATTTAGCTTGTACACACCATCAGTAAGATCTGCAGTTGCAACTAGTTTATTATGCCTGTTATAAATATTGTACTGATCCCTATTAAATTCAACAGAATTTCCATGTTCAATCAACTTACTCACAGAGAGCAAATTTGTAGTTAGTTCTGGAGTAAACACAACATTTTTCACAGTAATATCAAAAGCGTCCTTTCCAACTACAGTCGTTAAATTAACTTCTCCAGAGCACAACACTGGAATTTCTGTCTGATTCGCAGCCATTAGTTTATGCACTTTAACATTATTTACTTTGTTTCTTATCCAGTCTTCATTTGCTGTGAGATGCACACTAGCCCCTGAATCAACATACCAATCACTTTTGTTAAAAGAGCTACTCATAAACACTGCACTGAAAACGTTTGAAGTTTTTCTTTGTCTTGTATCACTATTGAAAACGTTTGAAGTTTTTCTTTGTCTTGTATCACTGTCACTGTTAGTACACTCTCTTTTAAAATGTCCCGATTTTTTGCAATTATAGCAGACAACGTCCTTCTTATTTTGATTTCCCACTACATTTCCATTTCGGTGAGAAAACTTCGGCTTACATTGCCAACTCTTAACCTTAAAAGCACTACTGGCACTAGTAACATTTTCTTCCATATCTAGAAGCTTACTTTTTATTGCGTCCGTTGTGATTTGAATTCCTGAATGCTCAATTGCCATTATCATAGGAGAATATTTTTCCGGTAATCCTGCTAACAATAAGGAACCAATCCACTCATCACTAATACCAAAACCAGTTCCACGTAATTTCTGACCATTATCTACTACCTGGTTCACATAGCTTGTCATCGAATCACAATTTTCTAGACGTATTGATATCAGTGTCCTCAATAAATTAATTCTTCTTGCAAAACCAGAATCGTCGAACAATGACTTCAGTTTCTGCCACAAGTCCACTGTTGTTTTTGCTTCTTTCACATGCACATACAAAGATGGATCAATCGTTAGAATTATCTTCGCTTTGGCCTTAGAATCTTCCGCTGTAACTACTTGTGAAATACATTCCGCTAATCCTTCGAGAATAAGCACATTTTCGATAGCGAATGCCCAATCTCCGTAGTTCTCACGACCTTTCAGCTTCGGCACATTTACTAGATAATTCGTCGCCATATTTATGAACAACAACACACAAAGGACTTTAACGACACTTCTGTTTTATTCAGCAATTCCTGTACTGGGTACCTGGTCCCATAACCTGTTAAGTTTTTATTGCTGATACGCACAGCGCAATGTACAGGAAACAACTACTGCTAAACAGTACACGCTACAGCATGTCGGTACAAAGATTTTACAACAACAAAGATATAGCGCACACACATATATTGAAATCATTCAATATATTTTGATCAGCTCAACAGAAACTAAAGAACTTGCGGTAGGAGTTTTTATGAATATATACCGTACAACAAATACAGCATTCCGCGTTGCGTCTCGTAAAGAAGAACTTTGCTGAAAGTAAACAATTTTTTCAGTATGGCCATTAATTCGCATTAAGTTTTGTGTGGCTATAGTTATACAGGGTGCTTCAAAAAAATGTATACACACTTTGAACTTCCATAGAAAATTTATTTACCGTTCTACAAAGTTAAATTTCAGGAAAATAGAAAGCTAAAAGTCCAATGTAAATCAAACATAAACAACAAATGTTAATACTGTTCAAATTGGTGACCTGCAGCATCAATACAATTCTGAGTACGAGTCACCACAGATTCTGTACATCGTATCAAAACGTCCAATGAGATTTCTCTACACACTGCTTGAATCTCATTCCAAAGAATGTCTAGGTTACGTGGTTTACGTTTGTACACCTCATCTTTTACTGTGCCCCACAAGAAGAAATCCAGTGGTGTAAGGTCTGGAGAGCGTGCTGGAAACTCGATTGGCCCCCTGCGTCCTATCCACCGGCCCGACAAATTTTGATCCAGGTAAGCTCGTACGTCCCTGTGATAGTGCGGCGGAGCACCATCTTGTTGAAAATAAAAATCATCATTACCGTATAATGCACGAATGGCAGGAAATATGGAATCAGCAAGCATTGTTAGGTAATTAATACCAGTTACAGTGCCTTCAAATCGAAAAGGTCCAATGAGTCCCCTTGAAGACAAACCGCACCACACATTTACACCTGGCAAATTTACAGCTTTTTCAATTGTAATGTGAGGATTTTCTTCACCCCAGTAAAAACAATTGTGCCTATTGACAGTTCCATTAAGTTTGAATTGGGCTTCATCCGACCAAATGATGCTACTCATAAATCCCGGTTCACGTATCACCATCTCCTGAATCCATTCACAAAATTGCAACCTTCTATCTGGATCGTCGTCACTTAGCTGTTCCACCAGCCTTGGAATGTAAACCCTGCAGGGGCCTGGTACGCAAGTGCCAGGTACGGGTTTGGCGAACCCGCGGTGCCCGAGCTGGAAACTTGTGAGCGCCGCAAGTTTCCCACACCGTAAACCCCTACCATGCTTCAACGACCACCGTAGGGCGTGGCGGTGGAACGTTGTGTGCCTAGGAGAACGGGGATCTTGGCTTCATCGCCCGGATCGCGAGGACGGTAAAAACCTCTATAAAAAACCCCTCAACCTCAAGGTCAGCCTACGTGCCGAGGAGGTGAATGGGTGAGAGGCAGATCACTCGCTAACGTACAACCTCAGGGGCACCTGCGCACCCCTGTTGTATAAGCACTTCTTTTTTAAATTGGTTATACTCGTGGGACCAATATGAAGTCTACTCTAACCAAAAAACCCTGCGGTTCGGGTGTGCCGCAGTATAATAAAAATACACCCACTTCAAAGAAGCGGGCAAGGGCTGACAGCCCCCCTTCTGAAGTTGAAAACTGTAACAGCAAGGGTTATCTAATTGATAACGCCTTTGTAGTAATGACAAGAACGGAGGGATCCTTCGAAAAGATCTCTCCGTTCTATATACAGAAAGGCTTAGAGGGAATAGCTGGAACCCTGAAAAGCTGAGGAACGGGACACTGCTGTTAGAGACATCTAACAACAAGCAGGCTGTCCTACTCCTTAAGTGTGAGAAGCTCGGGGAGTTCGCAGTAAAATGCGAACTCCATAAAACGCTCAACTCTAGCAAAGGAGTGATCACTTGCCGTGATCTGATTGATATAGCGTCCGAGGAACTCCTTAAGGAGTGGAAATCAGAAAATGTGGTTGAGGTTCGTCAGATCTCGCGAAGGGTTAACGGCAGTCTTGAGAAGACTGCCACCTTCGTCCTGACGTTCGACACTCCGACGTTGCCGAAATCCATTAAAGCTGGATATCTAAATTTGAATGTTCGCCCGTATGTCCCGGACCCGATGCGCTGCTTTAAGTGCCAGCGGTTCGGGCATACGACGGCGAACTGTAAAGGCAACGCCACTTGTGGGAAATGTGGAAAATCGGCTCATGAACCGGGTGCAAGCTGCACCCTCCCACAGGTGTGCATTAACTGCTCCGGGCCACATCCAGCCTGGAGCAGGGAGTGTCGAGTGTACCTTGAAGAAAAGAAGGTACAGGAGTTGAATATCTTTTGGCGAGGCGAAGAAACGGTTTAAGGCGCTGGCGCCACCGGTCTTCGCCACTAGCTTCGCCAAAATGTTGTCAACTCCCGTCAGGAAGGAGAGCGTTGCTACGCAGACGACCGTAGTAGACACGGGCACGAGCATGACATGCTCGTGCCAGTGCAAGTGTGGTGCGCAGCCCACTAAGGTCCTAACACCCAGGGACCGCGGTCGTCGCTAGTAGCGCTTCTGCTAACCCGACCACTACAGCAGCAGGGTCATTAAGTCCACCAGCCAAAGCACGGCCATCCGCACCAGTAGCTGCAGCCGTGGGTGCCTCTGCAATAGCAGAAGCAGCACCCATGGCAAAAGCTGCATCGGCAGCGGCAATAGTAGCAGCAGCAACGCCATCTGCTGGAAGCGGATGGCAGGTAGTGCAGAAGGTTCGGGGTCCGAAGTTTAAACACACGGACCCCACCATGTTCTTGAAGTCCCCTTCAACTTCTCCTCCCAGTTCTCCAACTGGGGGGGGGGAGGAAGGGGACAAGGCCTCGGCGGAACAAAGTTCCGCAAGACGCCGAGGCCATTAGGAACAAAAGTCGTCTTCGGACCCCGAAGATGACGTTATGCTGGTGGACGTAGACCCTGGTCCCGTTCCTCAGCAGACACCTAGACCCTGACCCACCCGACCCGGGGCGGGTGGTTTTAAATAGGTAGAATGGCTCCCATACTTCAGTGGAACGTAAACGGATTTCAGGCTCACAAAGAGGAAGTCCAACTCTTAGCACGGTCTAATCCATTGTGTCTCTGTCTACAGGAGACACATTTTAGACCACAACATCAGCCAGTGCTAATGAGGTTATGACATATTCCGGAAGGACGATACCGAGGGTGATCGAGCGAAGGGCGGAGTGGCCGTGTTTGTTCGGAACACTGTCCACTCCGAACCCAGTTGCTCTCACCTCTCATCTGCAAGCAGTAGCGGTGAAAATACACGGTCCAATTCCAACTGACCGTATGCTCTGTCTATCTGCCACCCAGTGTGTCAGTCGGCTACGACGACCTGGTTGGCATTATACGACAACTCACTCGGCCCTTTCTCCTTTTGGGAGATTTCAACGCCCACAGTGCGTTGTGGGGTTCCACCACCGATTGCCCCAGGGGCCGAGTGGTTGGTAGATTGATAGAGCAGGAGGAAATTTGTATCCTGAATACAGGGCAAATGACTCATTTCACCAGCTGCTACCGGTACGTCTTCTGCCATTGACCTTTCCTTGTGCTCCCCCTCCATCGCGGACTCTGTACATTGGGAGGTGGATCGCGACCTACATGGAAGTGACCACTTCCCTGTTTGGATGCACGTTGAGTGTGAGCGGGGAGGAGGTAATAACCGGCGTAAATGGAACGTCAGTGGTGCAGATTGGCAGCTCTTCTGCCGTTCTGTACTGCTACAACCCTGTGGTAGTATACAGGAGAAGGTGAATCACTTCACAGAAGTGATTCACCGTGCAGCTGACGTCTCCATGCCGAAAAGCTCCGGAACGCTGCGAAGGACGCCCGTCCCGTGGTGGAACGACGATTGTCGTTCCGCCATCCAGGGTCGTAGACGGGCACTACGTCGTTTTAAGCTGTGCCCAACAGCTGACAACCTAGCAGCGTTCCGTATTGCCAGAGCTAAGGTGCGTCGAGTTATTAAGGAGAGTAAGGAAGAGGTCAGTGGCAGAACTTTGTGAGCACAATAAATCGTTCCACACCTTCATCGAAAGTATGGGAGTCCATTCGCCGTATATCCGGAAGGTACTCCCGCCCACCAGTATCTGGATTACTGGATCATGGACGTATTATTACCGACGAACGAAGCATAGCGCAGCTGATGGCGGAGAACTTCGCCGCCGTCACTTCATCGGCCAACTTTGAACCTCGGTTCCAGCGACAAAGAGTTGCTGCCGAGAGGCGCGCGCTGTGCTTTGATTCGTCTAATACAGAGGCATACAACCGCCCATTTACATATTGGGAACTGGAGTCAGCGTTGAATAGCGCTAACGACACTGCTCCAGGGCCTGATCTGATCCAGTACCAGATGCTGAGGCATCTTAGTAAAGATGCTAAAGAGTACCTTCTGGATACTTTTAATGACATATGGACCGGAGGACACTTCCCCGACTCGTGGAAAGAAGCAACACTAATTCCAATTTTAAAACCTGGCAAAGACAAATTGTTGCCAGGTAGCTATCGTAGTATCGCCCTTACAAGCTGCGTGGGTAAGACACTGGAGAGGATGGTTAATCGCCGCCTCGTCTGGTGTCTAGAATCCCAAAACCTACTGAGCCGCTTTCAGTGTGGATTCAGGAAGTTCCGTTCCACCTTGGACAACCTGATCCTGCTGGAAGCGGCGATACAGGATGCGTTCGTCCGCAGCCAACACCTTGTGGGTGTTTTTTTTCGACCTTGAAAAGGCCTACATACTACCTGGCGGCATTTGATTTTAAAATAGTTACATGAATGGGGTTTTAGGGGCAACCTACCCCGTTTTTTTAAATCATTTTTATCTGGTCGTTGCTTCCGGTACCGAGTCGGTAGTGAAGTGTCTGATCTTTTTATTCAGGAAAACGGTGTTCCTCATGGTTCAGTTTTAAGCGTGACTCTCTTCGCTATTGCGAATAAATAGCATTTTAAGTGTTATAAGGAGTCCTATACGGTCCCTCCTTGTATGTGGACGATTTTTTAATTTTTATTGCATCTTCCAGCCTGAGAAGCGCAGAGCGGCAGCTGCAACTCGCGCTGAACAGGCTGGATGAATGGTCAGTGCACACCGGTTTTCGTTTCTCTGCCGAGAAAACCCGGTGTGTACTTTTTACTCGCAACATGAGTCTCTTACCGGAGCCCCACCTTACCCTGAGGAACACTGTTTTATGTTTTACGGAATCTGTCCGTTTTCTGGGCCTAATTTTAGACAATAGATTAACCTGGCTACCACATCTCAAAGATGTGAAAGCCAGAGCCTCAAAAGCTCTAAATGTTTTAAAATGTCTGTGTGGAAGGTCATGGGGCGCTGACCGCTCCTGCCTGCTACAATTTTACAGAGCCTTTGTACGGTCCGCGGCTGGAATAACGGTTGTATCGTGTATGGTTCAGCACGGGACAGCTATCTCCGTATACTAGATAGTGTCCACATGCTGGAATTCGGCTCGCCCCGGGTGCACACCGCAGGGGCCTGGTACGCAAGTGCCAGGTAACGGGTTTGGCGAACCCGCGGTGCCCGAGCTGGAAACTTGTGAGCGCCGCAAGTTTCCCACACCGTAAACTCCTACCATGCTTCAACGACCACCGTAGGGCGTGGCGGTGGAACGTTGTGTGCCTAGGAGAACGGGGATCTTGGCTTCATCGCCCGGATCGCGAGGACGGTACAAACCTCTATAAAAAACCCTCAAACCTCAAGGTCGGACACGTGCCGAGGAGGCGGATGAGTGGTGAGGCGAACCACCCGCTAACGTGCGACCTCAGGGGCACCTGCGCACCCCTGTTGTACAAGCATTTCTTTTTAAGTGGTTTTTACTCGTGGGAACAAAAATTCCTTCCACAAAAAAACCCAAAAACCCCTGCGGCCCGGTGTGTGTCGCAGGTAAATAAAAACACACCAGTTCATACAAACGGGCTAGGGTTGAAAGCCCTCCCCCGGATGTAAACAACAGTAACGGCAAGGGTTGTATTATCGACAATGCCTTCGTTATTATGACAAGGGTGGAGGGATCTTTTGAGAAGGTCTCTCCATTCTATGTTCAGAAAGGTTTAGAGGGTATTGCGGGTACCCTCAAATCTGTAAAAAAGCTGAGGAATGGAACACTGCTTATGGAAACATCCACCCAGAGACAGGCTGTCCAACTCCTTAAGTGCGAGAAGCTCGGGGAGTTCGCAGTGAAGTGCGAACTCCATAAAACTCTAAATTCAAGTAAAGGTGTCATCACCAGCAGGGACCTTATGGATTTAGAGACCGAGGAACTCCTTAAGGAGTGGTCAACAGAACATGTGGTCGAGGTTCGTCAGATTAAGCGAAGGGTTAACGGCAGTCTTGAGAAGACAGCCACCTTCGTCCTGACGTTCGACACTCCAACGTTGCCCAAAAACATCAAAGCAGGATATTTGAACTTGAATATTCGCCCGTATGTACCGGACCCAATGCGCTGCTTTAAGTGCCAGCGGTTCGGTCATACGACGGCGACCTGCAAGGGCAACCCCACCTGTGGCAAGTGCGGAAAGGCGGCTCATGAGCCAGGCACTAGCTGCACGCTCCCACAGGTGTGTGTGAACTGCTCCGGGGCACATCCAGCCTGGAGCAGAGAGTGTCGATTGTATCTGGAGGAAAAAAAGATACAGGAGTTGAAAACGAAAGAGCGGATTTCTTATGGCGAAGCCAAAAGAAATATAAGGCTCTGGCTCCACCAGTCTTCGCTACCAGCTTCGCGAAGACGTTATCAACTCCCGTCAGGAAAGAAAGTATTGCTACCCAGACGTCCGTTGCGGACATGGGCACAAGTCCAATGTGCTCATGTCAGTGCAGATGTGGTGCCACACCCATCAAGGTCATTACACCTACGACCTCGCACGTCGGTAGCAATACTCTGACAACATCGACCACATCGACAGCAGGTTCCGTAAGTCCACCAGCAAAGACACTGCC